>JAOWBN010027935.1:0-10401 GCA_028565015.1 Pinguicula moranensis
GGGTCATTGTGTGGCGTCTTTTCTAGAAACATACGTAGGCTTGGTTCCCACCTCTATAGGTGACGGGTCAAGTACTCAACAACTTGTTCAAATTTCGATCCTTCTTGAACCACCAATATTGGTATTGGGTTTAGTCACAAGTTGGCTAGGTTCATATCAGGAATAGGATGACGATATTTTACCGTTATGTTTTTAATGGCTCTACAATTAGCACACATCCTCCAAGATCCATCTTTGTTAGGCACGAGTAGCATAGGTACGTGGGCTTAGGATTTCTCTGGCCTACCCCTTGGCTAGTAACTTGTCCATTTGCCTTTGCAACTCTTTAGTCTCCTCAAAGCTACTTCTATAAGCTGGTCTATTTGGTATGGTAGCTCCGGGAACAAAATCAATATGATGTTCAATGCCTCTGATTGGGGTAAACCCGAGGATTGCTCTTCTAGCATGACATCTACGAATTCCTGTAAGAGAGAAATAATTCTTTTTGCTCGGTAAAGTACCAGCAAGGTCGTTAGTTTTGATTAGGGCTTCTTTGTACATAAGTACAATCATAGAAACACAACAATTGAAAGCACTCTTGATCTCACTCTTTTGGGCAAAATAAATTTCTTTTTTTCCCTCATTTTTTTTCCCTCTCTTTTTTTTCTCTCACGGCCTATTTTCCTTTCTTTTTGTCTCTCTTTCTTTTTCTCTCAAAGTTTTTAATTTACGTTAGTCGTCATTGACCTGTTTTGGAAGTAAAGGTACAAGTACAATAGTTCTATCTCTATGAAAAAATGAATATCTATTTGTGCGCCCGTCATGAGTTGCACTCTTGTCAAATTGTCATGGTCTTCCAAGTAGAATATGGCATGCATCCATGGGTACTACATCACATAGAACATCATCTTTATACTTTCCAATCACAAGAGGGACTATCACCTGCTTAACAACATGCATCTCTCCATTGTCATTCAACTAATGAAGTCGATATGGCTTTGGATATTTGATCGTCTCAAGATTCATCTTTTGTACCAAGTATGATAACACTGCAAACTTTGTTAGTAACAAAACGTGTATGAAAGAGATTCTCACATTGTGTTTGATCATCTTTTTATTTGGTATGCATGCTCAAAACTCGTCGAACCACTAACATATCTTCAACTGTAGCCTTGGTATCAACTTCCTAAACCTCATCTCCACTTGGTCGGCCTCATATGGTTCAGCCTCTTCATTAGATGAGATCTCTCCATCGAGCTTAAGAAGCATAACTCGCTGATTTGGGTACAGGATTGTAATATGACCTAAACCTTGGCACTTGAAACATTTAATTATCACTGTGTCTGGATGTAGAATGTGTATAAGTACATTGTTTAGACTTAGGTTTTGCTTCAGACTTCTTGAATGGCTCTGACTTGGATTTGTCCTACTTAGAACTTGGCTTATCCCACTTAGAAGTCGTTTTCCATGTTGAACTAGGGTTCAAACTCGATCTCACCTTTCTCACAAACTTTCTTTAGAGTTGATTTTCCACCTTGATGCTTGGTAGAGCATGTCCTCAATCTCTACATAGTGTTGCAACTCAACAATATCAGAAATCTCTCAATTTAGGCCCTTAATGAATCATGCCATAGTAACCTCACGATCCTCCTGAATGTTTCCTCTGATCAAAAGTAACTCCATGTCCTTATAGAACTCCTCCACACTTTTGAAACCTTGCACTAAATGCTGCAACTTCTGATGGATCTCACGGTAAAAGTGATTTGGAACAAACCTTCTCCTCAATATTCATTTCATCTCCTCCAAATCATCCAATGTTTCCTCTCCATAACGTCTCCTATTGTTTAGCACCTGATTCCACCATGTAATAGCATAATTGGTAAACTCAATAAATGCGAGTTTTACCTTCTGGCAATCAGTGTAGTCATGGAACTCAAAAAATTTCTCCACTTTCATCTCTCAATCCAAATACGCCTTTTGATCATTCTTGGCTGAAAAGGTAGGTATTTTGATTTTCACATTTCCAAGATGACCTCACAAGCACGTCTCGGGTAGCCAAGGTCACAAATAGCCTGATAAGGGGACCGTTGTGGTTGTTGCACTATCATATGGCCACAGTTTGCTCTAGCTCCTCGACCACGGGGATCATAACGTTCATCGAACTCAATGAACTAAGCATCAGAATCCTCACAATCATCAAATTGTTCAGCATCGTGTTCAGAGGGATCGACTGGATGTCTAACTGCTATTCGGCCTCCTTCAGGGGACGGACCCTTGGGGTCAATTTTGGGGGTCTGGCTGGTGAATGCTTCAATATTCATGCAGGCCTTCATCCGTGCCATACATTCTTGAGGCTCCACTTTTGCCATGACCAGATGTCATAGGACAGTTATCACCTGCTGAAGATTGACCATTGGCGGTATATCATCCTCTATTGAATTGCTTACAAATTTATCCTTGTTGGACATGTTGTACCTGCAAAGAAAATGTTAATTTGAAATAAACTCACCACTCCCTCACGTGTATACACTCAAAGATAATCACTCAAAACGGCTTTTACCCTCTCTTGAACGTCACCACTCTGCCTTTTACCTCTCAAGTACTCTCAGTATGATCTTAGCCAACTTCAACTCAAAACTTTTCCTCAAGCCAAACGACAATCCGTAATGAAATTGACTTGATTCAAGATTGAGAATTGTAGAAGAAGAACTACCCTTTCAGCAATTGAAAAAAAAAAGCCAACAACCTCGGATTTTAATATGAGGAACTCAAACTCGTGACAAATATTTTTAGATTCCAAGCAAATCAAAACAACTCAACTTGAATAGTTCTCTTACTGGTGAAGCACTATTTTGAGAGTCTACAAATATTTTTTTTAATTTGACCCCTTGCTTCTGCTTTTGAATCGAAAGATTTTTGTTCTTTTTATTTTTGAACGATTTTTTTTAAAGACGACAAGGTTGCAACTCTAAATTGAAGAGAAAAACAAAAATTAAAGATAGACTGTCAAACCAATTTCGTCCCCGAAGCTATAATGAGCTAAGTAACCTGAATGTTGATTGATAGGGCGAAAATGTCATAAGCCTCGCTCTGATACCAAATAATATGAATCTGTGCCAAACTTGTAGCAAAATCTCACGCCAATTCATGATTTAAAAACAAGATCTAAAAGGGATGAATTTGTTATGTTTTTGCATGAAGACAACTTTTGTCAACCAACGAGAAGTCACAAAAATTGTAACTGAGAAAGCCACTGAATAATCCTCTGAAAAACAACTTGTGCTAACCAAGAATTAAGGATAAGTTCTTTAAAACGAAACCACTTAACTTGAAAAAAAAGATAAGTCAAAGAATAGTTTGAAACCAAACGAGAATACAATCTCACAATACGTAAAAAATGTAAAACTTCATAAAACTTGTTCTTCTCTTACATGTGGCGTTCGTCATCCTTACATAGGAGTAGAGTACAAATTCTAAGTGTCCTCATAACCTCAAAAACGTTTCCTAATTGATAGGAAAGAACCTAGTTTAGATAGGAATAAACCTAGTTTAGATAAGAGCACACCTAGTTTAGAAAAGAACAAACAAGGGATTAACTTAATCTAAATAGCCTTGGATAGGGAAAGGATATCTTGGATAATCTTCAAGTAGGGAATTTCCTTATCCATGAGATTTTTTATTAATTGCTTTGATTTGGTCTTTGATCACACTAAATCCTTGGACTCTTCATTCCACACGTGCACTTCTATATTAGACTTTCATCTTTGGCCATGATTTGAATCATGGTAATGGGCCATGGGGCCACTACGCATAAATGAGCCTTGGGATACATTTCCTTCTTCTCGAGCCCAATCTCCTTGGATCATTAAGTTCAAGGCCTCTTTAAATTTCTTGGCTCTTAGGCATGTGATTGGGCCTTCTTGAAGCCTTAAAGGATCACGATGTGTAACAACCATCTCGCCATCTTTGGGATCTCCATTGGGCTTCATTTGCACGACCTCTTAGTCCTTGCAACTAGTAGTTTTGTGTGCAACTTGGTTTGCATCAAGAAGTTAGCCTTGATGACATCAGAACACCCACGGTCATCAAGCTCCAATTGCTCAATGATTGTGGAAAAGTCAAGGTAACCAACCAAGTGTTGATTCCTTTATCCATTGGAAAGTATGAAGACAAGATCTTATGTGATATGGTGTAAATGGATGCTTGCCATGTGTTTCTTGGAAAGCCATGGCAATATGATGTAAAGGCGATGCACGATGGATTTTCAAATAGGTACTCTTTTACTAATTAAGTCAAAACTATTACTCTTATACCCCCTATACCCAAAATAGGTCATTGAGGACCAAATAAGAATGCAAAAGACAATAGAAAAAGAGGCAGAGAGTGAGAGAAAAGAAACGAGTGGAAATAAAGACATGATTAAGAAAAAAGATTTGAGTGAAAAAAAAGAGAAAATATGTCCGAGAGTGAAATGAAAGAAAGAAAAGAGGATGAGAGAAAAGGTGAGTTGAGTGAAAAGAGAGATGAAAAACAAGCGAGGAAAGAAGAGAGAGGGGGCAAAAGAATGAGAGAAGTGATAAAAAAAAATTGTTAGTTTCTCTACTAACGATCTCATCGATTCTTTGTTGAGTGAAATTGTTTCTGTTTTGTAGGATTTTCAAGATGTTCTGTCTGAGGAAGTACCCCAAGGTTTGCCTCCAATGCGAGGTATTGAGCATCAGATCGATCTCATTCCGGGAGCATCCATCTCACATCAGCCCGCTCGAGTAGAAGAGTTGTGTGAGAAGGGATATGAGCATGAAGGTAGGAATCCGTGTGTGGATCAAGTTAAGGAATATGTGGTGAAAAGTGCATTGTCCCAAAGGTACACTTCACTTTCCTTTTTAGATACACAATGGCTTGGCTTTGAATACATTTAGGAATAGTATGCACAAGGTTTTAATTTTGGTGATGTATTCAATGCATGTGGAAAAGTGACGTTTGTTAAGTTGTATAGGCATAATGGATTTTTATTTAGGGAAAGCACATTGTATGTGTCTATGTGTTCATTGCTTGTGAGGGAAGTTCAGGGGTATGATATGATAGATCATCTTGGTCTGGCTAAGACTTTAGGGGATTTGCATGATCATTCTTTTTGGTCTCATTTGAAAATGTGGGAATGTTATTTGTTGCATGTTGAAATTGCAAATAATTTTTCACCTTCTGAAGTTGTTTATGGATTTAAACCATTTTCACTTTTGGATTTAACTCCTTTACTTTTGAGTGAATGCTTGAACAAAGATGAAAAAATAAAGACCACTTTTGAAAGGATGATTCATGACAAGGCACGACTACACATGGGGAGGAGGACTGGCCAACATGTTTATCAATCCATCAAAAGGTTCAAAAAGGTAGTATTTGAACGAGGAAGATGGGTTTGGTTGTACTTGAGGAAGGATTCTTTTCCGGAAGAACGATGGTCAAAACTACTACTTTGGAGTGATGGACCTTTCCAGAAGTGGCACACATCATTCACAATGCTTACAAGTTCGAACAAATTTTATTGTTAATGATGGGTTTTTGTTTGATGTAGGTGAAAATTTCAGGATAAATTCTTCTCAAAGGGGGAGGGAGAATGATGTGATCCAAGATGCACATCAAGATATTGTAATGAAGAACCAGCTATACTACAAGGACCTTATAACAAGGGTGGCAAAGAGGATGCATCACGAGAACCCGAGACAAAGAAAGATCCATTAGCTTGGCCGGATGAACCAATCACTAGATCGCGTGCCAAGCTCTTCAAAGCAGGACTCATGGGATTATTACAAGACCATTGGGCTCTAAATAATCACATAGGGGATGTCCCAACAACCAAAGACTCTTGGTCACACTTGGTCCATATGATAGGCATGTGTGAGCACTCCATGGAGAGTGTGAACACTCTTAAAGGTGGCATCCAAGGGGGGAATGTATCAAAGAATCTAGTCTAAGCTAATTATGGAGTCCCAAAGAGATGCAAACATGCTAGACATACCTTGGTCCAACTTTAGACCTTCAACATTCGGCCCTTGCACACCAAGAGTCAAATGTCATGGTCAAAGCTTACTTAAAAGCATGAATCTAGTCCACGAAGGGCATGTATTTTGTGGCCTATATATAGTCCACTTCTAAACCCTTGTAAAGTACTTCTTGTGATTTGAATAAAGTTCTTAGTGAGCACCTTCTATCTTTTTACAAAAACTCTTCAAGACTTATCTAGTTTACATTTGATTTTCTAGGAAGCATGATGGTGAGATACAATAGAGCACCTACCGATACATGGTTGGATCAATAAGAGGAGAGACATCAAAAGTAAGGTAAGAGAGGCTACCATGGGTGAGCTAACCAGATTGAAATGTAGAAGCACAGCACGAGCACAAATATCATGGGCATATTTCAACTAACTAAGGAAAAGACCATCATCAGTAAGAGTAGCTTCAAACTCAAGAAAATAAGTGAGATATCCCATATCCTTGAGGGCCAAAGGATCCCAAAAGTTTTGACACTTTTTATGTGCTTTCGTTGAGTTTTAAGGAGTTTCTAGAACATTCATGCCTTTTCTTGAGTCTTGTTTTTGCTTGAGGACAAGCAAAGCTTAGGTTTATGAGATTTTGATGAGTTGGTTTTATATTAATTTACCAAGTTCTTATTTACTAGGTTCTTTTTGTTTCTCGAGTATTTGGCATATATTTTATGTTCATTTTATTTAATTTCACTTAATTTGTGGCTTTGGGTGCCTCAGGAATGATTTTTGTGCAAAGAGTCCAAAAATGAGAGAAAATGATGCAAAATGGCTAAAAGAAGGCAATGACACAGTTTGCGCAGCTACGAACTCGGATATCAAAACTTTTCCTAAAATTAGACTTCAAGTGCTTTCCAACGATATATCGCACGCACCCCAGTTTGTTTTGTAGAAGTACCAAAATTTTCTCGAAGTTGGACCGAGTGTAGAGAAGACAAGTAGTACATTTGGCGCATGCCATAGACCACCAAAGTGGTCCCAAAAAAGATTTTAGAATATGCCACAAGCAAACTGGCGTAGGACACAGTCCACTAATGAGGCTTTCAAGCATATTTTGTCATATGCCACTTATCTTTAGGTGTACGCCAAATGCTCATATTCCAGCAAAAAGTAATTTTTGTGGATGAAAATTACTATATTGCCCCGCCCCCGCTTAAATCCTACCCTTATAAATACATCATGAAATTCGTGCATGAAATTTCCAAGTATTTTCCTATTCTCTCTTTATTTACCCCACCTTCTCTCTATGGTTTGTAGAATTTATTGCTTGCAATTACTTTCAATTAAGAAAGAAGAAGGAACTCAATCTTCAAATTTGTATTAGTCCATCATCTATTGAGCCATTTGGGGTCATTTGGTGGTTGACCTAATAGAAAAAAGAAGGAATTTCTTTGTTTTTTGGATGTATTTTCTATTTTGATTAGTGATGAACTTAGTTGATTACTTTCCTTATGGATATTTGTAGCTAAAAACCTTGTATGGCTTGGTGTTTGATATGATTTAAGAGGATAGGGTTAGGGCTTAGTTATTGGATTAATTATTATTTCTTGTTTTCCTATTGTAGATTAATCACTTCTAAAGGAGACTTAAGATAATTTAGGGAATTTGGACACACTTGTGCACTAAATGGATCTCCAAGTAGACTAAAATAACTAAGTACCTAAGTTAATAATGGCTAGATAGATTCTAATATTCTGGAGCTTAGGCTTGTTATGATAACTTAAGGATTACTAAGTGAAGTCACCCCGAGTCCTTGAGAAAATCGACCCCGTGGTTGGCTCACTGACTCCACACCGATCCATCCACCTTCAGGTATTACTACGATAGGAGCTTAGGGACAACCTCCTTAGGTGTCTAGCACAAATCGGGGAGCAAAATGGGGAAATACTGCAAAGGACCCACAAGAGACTGATACATAGTTGGATCAGCAAGAAGAGAGCCATCAGAAGTAAGGTACTAAGAAACCACCATGGGTGTGCTAACCGGATTGCAGTCCAGAAGCTTAGCATGAGCAAGAATATCGCAAGTATACTTTAACTGACTATGGAAAAGACCATCAATAGTAGGAGTAACTTCAAGCCCAATAAAATAAGTGAGAGATCCCATATCCTTAAGAGCAATATGAAGGTTGGGATCCTTTTGCCCTCAAGTGTATAGGATCTCTCACTTATCCCATATCCTTGAGGGCAATCTTCGTAGAGAAAAAGATTATCTAAGAAGACCGTAGGGTGAACCTAGTAAGGATTTGAAGACTAAGCCAAAGTACTTTTTAACGTTGATTGTGGGTCCGGAGCAAATGAAAAATATTGATGAAGCAATAAAGAAAATTTATGAGGATTTTCATATATTGCTTTTCCATTACGATGGGCAGACAATTGAATGGGATGAGTTTGAGTGGTCGCAAACAAGAGAAGACCTAAGAGGCGTGAAGCCCGGGGTCAACCCAAGGCCCAAAACACTTTTTAATGTATTTAGTCCATTTAGCCCATGAAGCCCACAATCTTTTTTCTATTATTGATTTTAGTAGATTATCCTAGTGCCTATCTAAAAGTGAAGTGTAAAATGAAAACAAGTAACAATTGTTGGTTTGAGTTCATTAATCTAAATTATCACTAACAACTAACTTACAAGGCAAACAAATCACTTCAAATAAAATCAAGGGACAAGGATGTACAAGTGACTTAGCTTCATTTACTCACGTTATGGTCTAGAAGGGTGTTCCAAGATGCAAACCTAGTCGGATCAAGCATTGTGTTCATGAGTCATAAGGCGTGGAGCTTAAATAACTCACTCAAAATGCTTGCCATCCACATCAGAATAAATAGTTTTCTGAAAAAGCAGCTCTTTTGGGTGGAGTCCCCTAGAAGAAAGAGACATTATTGGAGAAAATGCAGGTTTGTTTAGTGCATGGGACTACTGGGATAGTGGTTAGTGATTTATCCTCTAATTGACTATAGGGATCCATTTAGTGCACATGAATCCCTAAATTTTCCACAATCTCTCTTTTTGAAAGTTATTTTACTTCCATAAACTAGGCCTAAACATTATGTATGTATATTCAATAGAGTAGATTAAAATTCGAGTGAGTATCATTTGTTGACCTTGATTACTCAATTCTATTGCGGTGGGAGAAGCAGTGGTGTAACTTGTATCTTTTGGACAATTTAGTGGATAATAAGAGTGGTTAAGCCATCCGCATTTGCCGGAGCTCTAACAGGACTTACACTCTTGGTTTATATTGGATAATCAACAAGATTGATGAACCCAAATCTCTACAATTGGTATAAGAGCTATGATTGTCGATCTTGGAGGCACGGGAGAAGCAACAAGGTGAATTAAAAATCAGGAGAATATTTATAACCCTAACCTCTCTTTGGGTTTGGTGAGATCTTTCTTATCTTTTAAATTTATTGTTTTCATTTGTAGTTTCGCTGCAAAATTAGTTGTCCACTATTAACTATTGGTAGTTCTAGGAGTCTCTTGTTGTTTATAACTGTTTGGCGGGTTATTCTTGGTTACAGTTTTGACTTGTATTGTTGTATTGCTTACTGGTGGTTATGAAATCTACAAATAAACTACACAATCAGAGTCTCTGGTTGTTTATAAAAAGATGAAGGATTTACCATCACATAATAAGGTTTTAATTTCCTTGAAAGAGGATATTAAGAAATGGCCAATAGATAAAGTATTTAAGAAGGATGAAATTGATGAAGAGGCTTTCAATCTAATCATTATAAACTCAAGGGACTTTGTCCTTAAGAAAGTGACACTTAATCCACACTTGAATTGTGGGAAAAAATACTGTCTACTTTCTCTTTAAAAACCAGTTCTAATCTTGTATTTGTTAAAGGAGCCTTATTTGCTTTGGGAATGAATCCTTAGGAGCCTTAAACACTTGGTACTAAAGTGATGTGTGCAACCGATCAATGACTCTCTTTCTTACTGGGCATCATCTATAAAGTGGAGACAGAGTTGGAGTGTCAACTCATTAAGCTTCGTTATTTGACCAATTCTTGGGTTCTCTACGCCTTGCTCTTCGTCATAGGATCTCCCTATGATCTCTTCCCGATTTCCAAGGCGAGGCTTGGAGGGAGTTGCGATCTTTTCCTTCCTCTTCTCCTTTGAGGTTGGTGCCAGGTGGCGGCCTTCATCGTTGTTATATACCATTGTTCTCGGCTTGATAGCTCCAGAAGGGTTTGGGTTTCAGTGAAGGGGTTGGTGAGCTTGTTATTTTAGTGTTTTTGCCATTTTTAGCTGTTATAATAGAGATAGTTTCTCAATAGGTATGAGAAATGTTCCCATGGATGACGTTAATGATGCGACCAAGAAAAAGTTCCCTTTGATCCACACTATTTAACTCTCGGAGTGAAGGGGGCGAA
>JAOWBN010027945.1:0-10401 GCA_028565015.1 Pinguicula moranensis
ATGAAGAGTTATTTTTGGCGGGAAAGGTGATTATAAGAAGATTATAATTTTAAGAAGGCTGCGCAAAACAGGGCATACGTATCTATCTAGTTTAGAATATTTCAGTTACGAAATAAAAAAAAATATTAAGATGAAAATCATTATAAATAAATACAAATAATTGGAAGTTCGTTGGACAGAAGTCCTGATTCATTGAAGACCATCGTTAACTCGTAAGCCCCTTGGAATCCATCCAGAATTCCAAATTATTCAGCAAGACGGAAAGACTACGAAACGCTTCAAGTTCCGACTTTTCTCCTCCCCTGTCTTACCTTACCTATTTAAACTGGTCTTTCGTAGCCTTCTTCGATACTTTCCTCACCGGCGGACGACAATGACGATTAGCATCATGGACCGCCTATCATCCGACACTCACAGTACCTACGACGTCGTTTTCTACGGCAAAGTCATACTAACAACCGTCACTCACGACCCTGCCACCGTCACACAGTGGATCTATGAAGTGGAAAGGATCAACGGTCCACGATTCATTGTCGGCCTTGACGTGGAGTGGCGCCCTTCATTCAACAGCTATAGACAATACCCGGCGGCCACGCTCCAGCTCTGCGTTGGCAGCCGCTGTCTTATATATCAGCTCATTCACTCTCCATACATACCTTCTGCTCTAATAAATTTTATTGGGAACCGGAGTTACAAGTTCGTTGGGGTTGAAGTACAAGGGGATCTGCAGAAGCTACAAGGGGACTATAATTTTGGGTCGAATGGGAATGCGGTGGATTTGAGGCCCCTGGCTGTTGAGGTGTATGGGGATGAATTCCGGCGGATCGGGCTGAAGGCGTTGGCAAGGGCGGTGCTGCACAAAGAGATGGAGAAACCGATGAGTGTGACGAGGAGTAGGTGGGACAACCGGTGGTTGACGCAGAGTCAGATCAAGTATGCTTGTCTCGATGCTTTTGTTTCATTTGAGATCGGAAGGATATTGGGGGCATAATCTCATCAATCGTGCGGGTTCTCAAGGTTTTTTGGTTAATTGGTTATCAAGTTTGATGATGGTAAAGCACGAAAACTCAGTGTTTTGCGATGCAAGTTACTTGATTAATGATAGTAGTACTCTACTGAAATTCAAGCTAGGGAGGGACGGTCGGACGAACCATCTCTACTTAATAAAACTTTGCGTGTTTGTTCTAAAATCCTTACGCATAGACAACACAACTCCAAATCTTAGAATTAACACTGATTTTTACCAAGCCCAAATTAAAATTTAACAGAACTATAAGATTCATGATGGTATAATGTTCTGCTGGAAAAAAAACAAAACACAACTCCACTACAAACCAAACTGTGCAATCCTCGTATTAAATTTTTGTCAATATTCATAACAAAAATACACACAATTCGATATTTGTATTTCAATTCTTAGCAGCAATCGAGGAAATTGTTTCTTTTGGATCGTTCCAGCTACGAAGATTGTGCTGAAAATAAAGAAATCTATATCACATTATTTCAAGAAACTTAGAAATAAAATAATTGTTCCCAGACCAGTCCTCCCTCCCGATTATTATATTATATTGTCCATTCATTTTATCCTACACAAACAATGGGCTCCTGATCCTCACCTAAACAAGGAAGTTGGCTTATGATATTTTATAATTAAATTAAATAATTGAATAATTAAAAAAGTTTAATTATCGATGCAATTTTTGGTTAATCGAATAATCCAATATTTTTTATTTTAATTTTTTTTATATAATTAAAAAAATATCGGTTATTCACTTAACCGAAAATCGATAGTAACAGAACCTAATAATCGAAATTTTTTGATTATCCTTACGAAAAGACGTTGTTTTAAAAACAAAAAAAAAAACAATTTTTGGTTATAACTGAAGTTGATCGATCATAATTGTAGTCGAATATGGTTCGATTATTACATTTTCATAATCATAAACGAAACGAATAAATGAATAACCATTCTTTTTTATTATTCGATTCGGTTATCAGTTAACCAAATAATCGATGGTGTTTTTGTTCACCGCTACACCTAATGCAGGAAGAATTCCAAATAAAAAGATATCTCATCGTATTAAGATATTGATGGATTGAACAGATCAATTAGAATAGATTTGAGGAGATCAAAACTCCATCTTTCTGTTGGTATTTAGTCTAAATTAGGGACCTACATTTAATTAATTATTTTTTCTATGTATTTAAGCCTTGGGCTAATCTGAAATAAACAAGTTTTTTTTTGGGTCTAGATTACAATTTGGTATAAGAGCAAAAAATTCTAAACCTTAGTTGCCTACGCCGAAATCCACTTTTCTCCCTTGCCAAAACACGCTCCCCCATTCGATCAAGGGAGTTTTTTCCTTACCGAGTTTTGCGTAGCTCTCTCCCCGACCCGACCACTCTTGGCGCTCACCGCGAGCGCAATACTGCGCAGCTTTGCACACCTTGCGCGCCCCGCGTGGTCCATGCAATCCGGGTATAGGTTCTCAATAACTTTGGCAATGAACCTCGAATTCACATAAATAATTTATGTTTAATGATTTATACACTTATAAATCATTAATCTCCAATTCAAGTTCATAGACCATGAGTGACCTCTAGCAAAATATCATGGCTCCAAAGTATTGTGAGTAGTCATTGAAGGAGACTATCATTTCAAGAATTAGTTCTCGTGTAATTAATATCCTTTCACCAATAACATATATCTAATCTCGTATATTGAGGTTATTTGTCATCCTCATATATATACACATACGATTACTTGTACCGAAAGTCATGATTATTAAGTTCTAATTAGAAATTATTTCTAATTAAACTTGTGCTTTGCGAAGGCTTCCATGACTTTTAACAAAGTGGTCATAGGAATATCTTCTCCTAACAATTTAGGAGCGGTATATTCTTTATTGATCACTCCTAATCTTTCCGTACTTCAACCATTCCCAAGACTACCCATTTACGTGTAACTCCGAATAGAATCAAATAGTGGCATTCATACTCAAGATCTCAATATGATGATCTCAAGTCTAAGGATCACTTACACTCACTATTATTTGGAGTATCAACCACTGACAATATGGTGATATCTGTATGGGTCAATCCGATGTACTTGTCAACTACAAATATTCATGTTTCTAGCTTAAGTGTCATTACACTACAGTTGATGAGATCAACTATTTCATTCAAAAGGAATTGGCTTAGAACATGCTAACCTATCCGTATTAGTGATGCCTTGTCTTACTAATACTATGGTTAGGGACGTTTAGTATTGATAACTTTAATTAGAGTGGACCCATCATTACAACTCTTTGTAATACACTCTAAGTTATCAACGCTAGGCTTCACTATTTTACATGCTATAAATAAACAAATAGTGAAGGTTACTACAATCATATATACAACATTAAAGTATTAAAACATAGGCCTAAGGTGATTAGCCTTAGAGCATAACACTAACAAGATTTATCTGGTGCTCGTCACTTCTTCTCATCCAGAACAGATATAACAAGCAAAAAGGTAACTAGGCTATTATGATTTTTATACAACGCAGAAAAACAATAACAAAACTATTTAGCAGAAGGTGAAGAAAAACAGGACCGTGGGGCTGTCAAGCCCTTTGGATTAGCTTTGATACCATAACAACCTCCATGAAAATCCGTGGAGGTTTGGGAATCCATGGGAACATAAGCATTTCCATTGATGAAGAAGATTTCTTGCTTGATTTTACATTTACGAATGCTGCTATTTTATAGAGCAGAATATGTATACATGTTCTACTCTAGCTTAGCTCACATAGGTTGTCTTGAGCCTTTGTCTTGTAGGTGTGCTTTCGGTTGGAATGGACAGAAAGGTAGGAACCGCCTCTGTGGAGAGATTTTCAAAGATTACAACCAATCTTCTTATCTGTAGCAGAAGATTCAAATGATCCAGTCTGTGCCAAGGTCAACAAATGTGAGCTCCTCCTTTTATGGGCCAACAAATCCTGGTTCAGGCAGAGGATTCACTACGAATGCTTGTAGAAAGATAGACAGGACTCGGACCCTCAGGGAAACGAAATGGCCCTCATTGACTGAGCTAATTCCACCTGAACTAGTTGGAGATCACTGTCCAGAGACTAAATCTAGGATCCCGCAAGAGCAAACCCAAATGTTGTAGACAAAATTGCTAGTTTCTAACAGAGTTTCGCTGGATTTGGCATTCATCGGAACAATTACAAACCAAAATATATACGAAACTTCTACCAAAGCAAATCATACGGCAAATTAGGCGACCACTTCCTGCCCATCTCCTTTGTTTGATGCCCTTCCAAATTAGCAGCTGTCAATGGACGATACAGTTGACAAAGCTAAAACAGAGATATAAATCCCTGTAGCGGTGACAACTCTTACTGTTTCTATGTCCAATCCATAAATCATTCATCTTGCTGTTGTCAGAGACCCTCAGAGCTATCCTATCCAGTACATTCCTATTGAGCCTTCTTAGATTGCATCTCACAATATCGACTTGGTCCGAAAGCTTCTCAGTGCCTCTTGGATAATTTGGCCCACTAAGTCACTTTTAAAGCCCCGTTGGCTATACAACATGCAATGCTAAATCTTAGCCTAGAAAACGCCGGCTAAGTCCAAAAAACAAAAGGAAGAGGTTGTTAATTCAATCACTCCTCTTTGTTTTTGTCCCAGTTCTCAGAACTCAGATCCTTTTGGGATCATGACCCTATTGGAGTTAACTTCGAGCTCTCTAACGGCCAAAAAGAAGGATATTTTCATCCCCTCAAACCCGATGTCTGATTTTGGTCGCAAATGAAGGATCATTCCCGTTGAATTATGGAGATGCAGAAACTCCAAAACCTTGCCCTCTAGGTAACTGCAGCACAGGTTCGATTCATCTATCCTTTTGACGATATAATTGATTTGGCCATCGCCCTGGGGGTGTCCCCTAAGACCACTCGGGAGGATCTCAGGACACGGCTGGACCTCATGGATTCTAGAGACAACACACAGTACCGTGGGAAGCTAACATCAACCTTAGGTTGAGAGAACATAGAATCAAATCGAGAAATGGTTTGATTCTATTGCAAGGATTGAGGTTTTCATCATTGTTTACTAGGTTGCTTGTAACTTAATGACATACTAAGCTCACAAACACGAGTCTTTGTAGGGTCTTACCTATTTTCTGCAGGCCATTTGGGCCGTTATTTAATGCAAAATTTTAACTACAAAAAAAAAATATTATCTCTAAACTCTTCCATTCTATTGCAGTGTATAGCCATAGAAATTCTATTAATAATAAGGTGCGGGAGGATCTCAGATCGAAAATAATGTTGAGTTGTCGGATACTACCTTGATGACACTAAAATACCAAGAAGTTGTAGATTGGCGCAAAATTAGGAATGGTGACGTTTTCTTTATTGGGGTACATTTAAGTATTTTAACCATAACTTTTATTACGGTTATCAGAATCGCGCATAATACCCCAATTCAAAAACGTCTTTAGTTATTTTTACTATTTTGACCATGTGCATTGATTTTCGACCCCAAATTCTGCTATTTTCCCTTCTAAAACATTAATTTTAGTTATTTTAGTAATAAAGCATTTGTCAATTAGGAGAGACATTTAAACCTGATTTAGGTCAATTTCTGGCTGATTGCTTAGATTATTTTGTACTTTTATTTCAAGTGATTTTCCAAATTTTGCTATTTTTGGCAAAATGTGGATATCCTCGAATTTTGCTATAAAGTCTGACTTGCGGACTTAGTTTTCGACATTGAATTATAATTGAATATTTGAAACCCTAGAGACTATTTTCTCTAATTTTTGGGAATTTTTTATCGTCTTTCCTTGCAAGTCGCCTGGTGGAACCCGCAAATAATTTCTATTCTGCCCGGCGTCACAATGTCATTATCATCAAAGTGTGATTTCAGTCTTACAAATTCTCATCCATTATCAGTTTGAAATATTTTGATTTTCTTGGCAATCTATTATTCAATCATAGATCGAAAAAATTCTCGATAACTTGAGAGACCTCAAATTTTTTTAATAAACAATTAAATCCAAACTTAACGAGTAGTATCACCCATAATAATAAAAAATTAGCTTTCCCCATCCACAAGCATTAGAATAAATTAAATCAAAATAAGAACCTACCCTTCTACTATCAGAAAAGACATCTATCTTTTGAATGGCTAGAAGACAAACATCACAAGGAGACAGGTTACCTTTTATTTGGAACTTCATACACTTTGGAAACAAGATTTGAAACACGAGGTGAAGGATGACCCAATCTCAAATGTCACAGATCATATCCTCTCACAGGATGTGTCTAGCACCTCATCCTTTTAGGTAATAGACATTGTCACTCTATTTCCCCGCTTCAATCAAAGTCCTCGTAGTTTAGTCATGTATAGCACATAGATGATCAAAGAAAGAAGCAATATAATTGGAGAGATCCGTCAATGTAGTTTCAACAAATTTCTAGGAGCTCACAATTTTGTTAATAGTGCTCCACTACTCAATGGTGAGATACAGGAATGCAGTACGAGCATTAACAACTATTTCAGGGTGGTGAGTCATGGTGGAACTATCCTACAAGTCACCACATCCCCTTCCCCGACCCCCACGCCCACCACCCTTATCTCCTCCACACCCAACTAGACCTCAGCCCCCCACACTTATGGGGTCGGTCCACTCATCAATCCGGATATCCAATGATCTGTTGGGGGTAAATAAATATAGATCGTATGAAGCAAAAAAAAAATAATACAAGATTTAACATGGTTTGGACTTAAAGCCTACATCCACAAGGAGAAAGAGAATCAATCCACTAAGAACAACTTCTCATCATACAAAGAAGACATAGAGCCACAACTCAATTCTCATTTTTTCTCTCTCTAATATTTACCCTTTAATCCTAATGATTAAGAAAACATATATTTATAGGCAGAAATTCTAATACAATTAGAATTCTTTTGTGGACTAATAATTCAAGTCATCATAGGATTTTTATATAACTAAAAATCCTTACAATCACCCCCATTGACTTGAATTCTCTCTAATCATAAACAAACTTGATTTGCTTCTCCTTCTCTAAGCGCCCATTGAGGTGCAACTCAATGATGGGTTTCAATCAAGCTCAAGTCATGCTTGAACTTGCCCATAAAAGATAACTTCGTTGTCTTACCAGTAGGACCAGCAGGCTTCACAGCAACAGAACTAATCATACTTTCTTCAACCACGGAATAGAAGCTCACTTTCTTGTATTTACTCAAAACATTATTACAGGTTTCCACCTTAGACGAACATCTCTCAATAGGAGAAGATCTCTTCATGGTAGACCCCTTCTACACATAAGTTTACCAACTTTGTCAGTTTTCATCACTATCAAAGCACCTTTCAAAACCTTCAAGACACCATCTCCGCCAACATACCTATGGCCATAGCTATCCAAAACCGGCAGATAAATGAGATTCATACCAATACTAGGAACGTACCATACATTAGTCAATGTCCTGATCATGTCATCATGCATGTTGATCTTGATAGTGCCAACTCCATTAACTTTGCAAAGCTGCTTACCACCCAACATCACAAATCCTCTGTTAATCAGTTCAAACAAGGAAATCCACTCCCTGTGGAGATACATGTGAAATGCGCATGCAGAATCTAAAATCCATTCTTGGTTACACTTCGTACTATCTTCACTCATAGTATAAAGATCTCTATAGTCTTCACTTACAGCATGGTTGATCTCATTGACAGTCTTATCATCACCATCTTTATTCTTGTTCTGAGGGAAACGACATTTGGCTCTAAAATGTCCCTTTTTTCACAGTTCTAACAACTTCGACCTCCTTTCCTCGACTTAGATCTCGAATGATTGTCATTCAATTTTTTTTCAGAAGATCTTCCTCTGACAGATAATAACTCATTATCATGGCCTTTGAAAAGTTCTTTATCAAACAACTTTTTCAAACACAAAGCTGCTTTAACATCATCCAACTTCAGAGACTTATTACCATAGATAAGAGTCTCACGTACTTGCTTGAATGATAAAGGCAACGACTTAAAAACATCAGTGCTTGGTCCTCATCATCATACTTGACTTTCATATTAGCCAAATCCATAACAATAAAGAAGAAAATATCAATATGCGCACAAATTAATATACCTTCTTTCATGCTAAGGGAAAACAGACAATGCTTGGCAACCAATTTCGAAGTAAGTATCTTTGTAATATACAAAGTTTCCAACTCATTGCACAAGTCAATGATGGTCTTCTGATCAAGAACTTCATACAATACCTCATCGGATAAGCACAATTGAATAGTGGATAATGCTTTCTCATCGATATCCGTCCACTTGTGCTCATCCAAGTCAACAGGCTTCTTGGCCTTACCCAAAATAGCCTTCTGTAAGCCACTCTGCGTCAAGAGCGTTTTCTTCTTAACTTGTCACATAGTTAAACTCATTCTGGGCTCATGTTTCGCAATCTCAACTTTCAATGCCATAGCAAAATAACCTCAAACAACTTTCTCTTAGAAAGTCAACAAACCTCCAAATCCTTTTCCTCAATTTTTTTTCAAAAAGAACAACACTATTCATGTAAGAAGTACTATTCACGCTTGGAGTATTATTCACTCGTCCAAAAATTTGAAACCTGGCTAGAAAAGTTACAAAAATGAGCAGAATCATTTTATCTCTTTAGATCTTGCCCGAACACTATTTGTTTTACTGAAAACCACAAAAAAAATCCGAACATAAAATCGCACCTATCTCCCCACGCACTTACAGAAACTTCGATGGCTAAATTGGACACTTTCTGGTACATATTGGACAATGGCACCCACTGGGCGTTGTTCCCCATTGAACAATCTTCATGTAGGTATCTTCAATTTCAAAATCGTCTCCAGAATCAACGGGAATTGTCAGGAAAAGCTGCGACGGCGCTAGGGTTTGCGCCAAACGTTCGACGGAAAAATCGGTTGATCTCCGGCTACATTTGATCTCTGAAACCTTAGGTCTTTTGTTCTACAAAAAATTGGATTCACTATGTTGCCCTCAATTTCTCTGTTGGGGCGGCTACCAGCGGTAATTGGTCGAACTAACAGTGGCGGCAACAGTCAAACGACAGATATGAAGCAATCCCGAACCTCAGCTCAGCTCTAATACCACTTATAGGGGGTGAATAAATATAGATCATATGAAGCAAAAAAAAAAATTAACACAAGATTTAACGTGGTTCGACGTTAAAGCCTACTTCCACAAGGAGAAATCAATCCACTAATAACACAAAGCCAAAACTCAAGTCTCACATTTTCTCTTTCAAATATTCTCCCTTAACCCTAATGGTTAAGAAAATATATATTTATTGACAAATGTTCTAATACAATTAGAATTATTTCAAAGACTCTAGTTAGCATAGCATTTCCCATTTGCCACCTGTGGGAGGAGTAGTGTCACGTGGAAATGAAGATGAATGTGTCCCCGGAGTCGAATCAGGCAAGGACCTTGGGCATGAGACTGGAGCAGGTGACTATGGAACCTCTCTAGTCTCCTCTCTCCTCTCCCCATGGCTCAGAATCTTGCTCTCTACTGCACCCGACTCACCCGTCGATAAAGGACAAAAAAATGTCTTCAACTCGTACTATCACATGTCCCCCTTTATCATTACGACTCTCATCTCTGCCGTTATTACCAGTCTCCCTCTCTCGTCGAATGCTATCAGATGAGCCCTCAAGAGGTGAACAAGACCTCTGCTTAAAGTATGACTCATGCTCGCAAAATGTAACATCCATACTCACAAACAATCGCCACTCAATTGGACACTCACACACACATATCCTTTTTGGGTCGTAGAGTATCCTACGAACACACTCTTGATAACCCTTGAATCCAACTTTCCAACCCCTAGCCTATTATCTTGTACAAAATAGACACAACCAGAGGTTCTCAACTGAATTGTATCCCCTTTTGTACCATTCCAGATTTGAAATGGAGACTTCTAATGAAACACTTGAGATGGTATCTGGTTAATCAGGAATGTGGCTGTAAGAACTGCTTGGCCCCACAAATATTTTGGGACATTCATGGTGAACATCATACTTCTAGCCACCTCAAGAATATGCCAATTTTTTTCTCTCAACTAACCCATTTTGCTCTGGTGTGTATGGGCAGGTAGTTTGATGCTTAAAACCTTGTGATGGCAAATATTCTGTGAGTGCCCTGTTGGTGTATTTGGTCCCATTATCAGATCTCAATACCTTCACTATTGCACCATATTGCGTCTGTACTCCTTTGTGAAAATCCTTGAAACAGGCAAGTACATCTCTCTTGTTTTTCATTAAATATAGCCAAGTGACACAGAAGCAACAATCAATGAAAGACACAAAGTAACGAAATCCATTG
>JAOWBN010027956.1:0-10400 GCA_028565015.1 Pinguicula moranensis
GCCCAGAAATCACACAATTTTCAGCTGCTTCTCTCTTTCCCAAAACTCCGACTGTCCCCACAGAAAAGAAGCTCGATATACTAAGCAGCGGCGGGGGTGGTGAGAATCCGAGCAATATACGGAAACAAGCAGCGGACGGGAGATGACAAAGGCAGGGGTTGTAATTTATTGAATATTAAGGGGCATTTTGGTAACTTACAAAGTCGGACAACAGCTGGATTACTCAATCCGTCCAATTTTGGGCGGACAAAATGAGATGCGAAATCAGGCAGTAAACCCGGGCCCGATCGGGCCGAGCCGTAATCCGTCGGGCCTGGGCAAAATTAGTGCGTGTGTACCAAACAGGGGATTAACTCGGATAACTCCGATTAACCGAGTTAATCCGCCCAAAAACCTGCTACCAAACGGAGCCTAAAAGTACGAAGCTAACTTAAAGTGTGAAACTTGAAACCATTTCACCCAATTCGGCTAATCCATCCTTAGAATTTTATTCTCTTAATCTAGATTCTTTGTTTTTTTTTGTACGTAATCAATCACCCTATTATTCTCTCACACGAGTTTTAATTAGTGGCCGAGTCAAAATGCTCTGGCTAGAATCTTTTCTAAGGGTAAACTTGTCAGTTTTTTGTGTTCCCTAGATCCTCCTCTAATAGTTTCCAAAATCTATATTTCAAACCTCTTATATTTGATACGTAATATATTGTTGTAACTTGTAACTAAATGATACTGAGTTTCTTTACTCCGTTTGCTGTTGAATTTGTTGCTCTGGAATGGTTTTCTTATGTATCCAATCCAAGAACCCATCCAGGTTATTCCCTGTCTTCATGCGATTATCGTTTTACATCATTTTTTTTAATAACAAACTAGATACATAAATTACAAACTCTGATAATTCAACTGTTCAAATAACATTAGCAACAAATTTCCAATCTCGGATTTCATATTGTAACGTTGCGAAAAATCAACATTGCATTTTATTATTTTCAACAAAGTCAAATAACCTACTCTAGCTAAATTTGTCTAATTATCTGTCATTATCTAATTAATTACTTTTAATTTAACACATCTCCAGTATTCAAACAATAATGTCTTATTTGTTCCAATTCAAACAATAATAAATAAGCCGTAAGTAGCAACTCATATTTTAGCATTTCTTATTTGTTTTTCGGATGTTGACATTAAATATAATATTTTTTTGTCATCCTAAGTAGCTTTTTCTTCCCCAATGTACTGTACCGGGCCCAACCCCAATAAAATGATGTAAGAATTCAGATCTTGTCCCAACCCAAGCGAAAAAGATAGGAGAATTCTAACCATGGTCAATGATCATAGTTACTGCCAGACTTTCACGTGTTCAAAAGAATCTTTTTGTACTGAAATATCTCAACCGTACAAGAATAATAGTTTGGACGCAATAATTGTTAGGGCAAACATTACATAGATACATACATATATATATATATATTTTAAGGATAGATCGATAATTAGCGTTTCCAAACCATGAATGAATCCTAGATGTTCCACGTATTCAGCCTGATTTGCTGCTAAATTGTTACCGCGATTGATTGTACTTGTAACTCCATGAGCGCTATCAGGCCAAGAAATAAATCAAGGCCGTCCACGTGGGAGAAAGGGACAGAAGGATTCACGATTCAGTGCAAAGAAGTCGCCAAGAAAAAGCAGATTCTTTGAGAGTCACTTGCAACAAATTTTAGATCTCTCGGGCTACTTTTAACCTTTTTCAACTAGAAGCACTATTTGTAATGTCTCGAGTTTTTTTAAGTACTTTCAAATTAGAGGTGGACAACTAGGACCGGAAGGTATAGTCCACTAAATTGGTAGACCGGACCAAATGACTCGACCCAATTCGATCCATTTTTTTGTGTTCTAGCAGGACTAGCCCAATCCGTCCATGGGATTGGATTGGGCCGGGGTGACCTGATCTTTGGCTAGATCAGATCGGACCAACCTGTTTCCTTGTTAGGCCAGCACGATCCATATTAACATTCTTATTTCAAATTAAATTGAACGATGGTCTACCCAGCACGGCCTCCTCAATAAACCATGCTGACCTAATCCATATGTGTCAATCAGACCTATCTGTTAAAGGTTTTGGACCGGGTTGAACCGACCCAACAGATAAAGCAATTATGAAGAATAACTACAACATTGAAGTTTCATAAATAAAATAGAAGGTAATTGACCAATATCTCTCAAAATAGATTTTTTTGGGGGGTGGGGAGAATAGGGGGATTGTTTTAAGATAAAATATAATTCCAAGTAATGTTTGTCCACCTCTCACCCACTTTGGATTAATTGAATCGTGTCAAAATATTAACAGCACACCAAAAAGTATTAAATAGCTATCTATAACTTCACTACATGTTAGCGAATGATATGCATATGCCCAAAACATCACGATGATGGAATACAGAATCTCCGGGCAGACAAAACTTGAATTTTTTCCAGGACCTTCTTCAATTGGCTGTAATGCTGTACAGCTTTCATGAGAAACGTCAAGACAATTTAACCAGGGGTCGGGTCCGGGAGGCCCCCACCCACCCAAAAACAATTAGTGTATGTATTTTTTTTTAAATACAAACATAATATAAATCTCACCCCACCCCATGAATTTAACAGAGCAAAAAAAATGAATCCATATTTTTTTTCTAACGCTAAATTGGATCGTAAAATCCTACCTTGTAACTACGACCATTTTTATATATTATTGACTCACACGCTTCGATCAATCAAGATTTATTTAAATCCTCCTTTGAATTTTTCCCAAATCCGATCGAAAAAGTATCGAATCAACAACACAACATATTGAATGACTGCATTTATGTGGAGAAACCAAACAGCTTAAAAAGACTGGGCAAAGGGGGAGCAGACACTTCTTTGGATTTCACATGGTACAAGAAATTAAATTTTAAAATAAATAAATAAATGCTGAGTATGGACAAGGACAACTCGAAATAAAATTACCAATTACAGTAGTAAAAAGGGGTTGTACAGATAGATATGATGGCCATGGTGGTTGGCTTTACCGACATTTTTGGACCAAACCGAATCAAGAGTACGACAGAGATAAACATCCAAGATTAGTGAAGTGACAGTTAGGAATTTAGGGTCGAATTTTTTCCAAGTTTCTCACAAGATCAGTTAGAATAATTTGTATGACCATTAAAAATCGTATTAAAAGTTGATGAGAAGACAAAATTTAATATCCGTGGTTATCATTTTCTTAAAATTCGGTTAGTCCACGTTGAACTTCGGAATCGAATGCTCCGTAACTTTTATTAGATTTCACAATATCACCAAAAATACCGAATACAACTCAAAATCCCAACTACAACACTTTTTCAAAAAATATAGTAGTTAAAACACCTAAAACTGCAACTAAAAGATGCTTCAAAATGTGCCTAAAGAGGCTAGAAATAGCAACAGCAGCAAGGCTTAACCAGCAACCAAAACGGCACCAAACTAGCAACTCAAAGAAGCAAAAACATCGTCAAACCATTAAAATAACCCATGAAATTATAGATCTCGTAAAGATAGAACAATCTCATCGATTGAAATGATCAAAAGTAGCATTAATTGGTCGAAAAACAAAGAATTTACCAGCGGAAAAACAAGAGAATGAGAGAGAACAAAGAGTTTTTCAATGTCGGAGAGTGAAAAATGATATTATGTGTCGCGTCATCGAGTCAAAAAAGACTCATATACCATGGATTGCAAGAAATATTGGCCGTTGGATCGTTCCAAATCAATGGCCTAAGATTCGTCAAAGGAAGCAAAGTTCTTGACCGTTGGATTCATTTCCCATCGGAGGGTTGGATTTGCACTGATTTCTCTGCTTAAAGTTGGCAATTGGATTCTGTCAGATGATCAGACGGCTGCAACGGTTTGTATTCAGCTTCCTCGAGAAGCTTCCTTGTAGACCGTTTGATGAGATCGCAAATGGACGACTATGATAAGGTCAAGAGGCTTCCAAGATAAACTTCCTTTTGCACCATTAGATCAACATAGAAATGGACGAACATGATTGAATCTATCGATTTAAGTGTCAACAAATAATAACCACACGATTTTCAAGTTGAGCGGTCAAGATTAAAACACAATTTATTGCAAAATGCATTTCTCACCACATGATCGAATATAGCATGAATGGTTCAGATTGAAAGCAAGTAAGGGTTCAAATGTAAATTCACAAATTTAATTAAAGCAGGACAAATTTATAAATTCACATAGCCATTTAAAGTTCTCGGTAATCTCCACTCAACAATCTCCACCTTGAAGTTGCCAAAAACTTCATGGTAAGAATTTTACAATTTTAAACTACAGGAACCAGAATCCCTCATAGCTCATTGTTTTTGTACCTGCAAGATCATTGTCAGTTTATCCCAAGTAAGTTCAAACATTTTTAAAAGTTTGTGAAACTATTTTTGTTCCAAAATCTGCAGCATCTTCATGAATTAAAATTTTGTAAAATTTAATCACATTTCCAGCTAAAGTGTCTCGAATAAAATGAAATTTTATGTCTATGTGTTTTATTCTTTCGTGAAACACATGATTCATACTCAAATAAATTGCAGATTGACTATCACATAGAACAAAGACACATGAATTTGAAATTTCAACTTCACTAATTAAACCATGAAGCCATAAAGACTCTTTAGATGCATCAGCTAAAGCTATATACTCAGCTTCAGTAGTTGACAATGCATTTACCGGTTGAAGTTGAACTTCCATTTAACACAATTACCACAAAATAGAAAATAATAACTAAATGTTGACTTTCTGAAGTCTAAGTCTCTAGCAAAGTCACTATTTACGTAACCACAGATATTCAATGTAGGATTTCTCTTTTGAAATCATAAACCTACGCCAAATGTTCCTATCAAGTATCTTACGGTCCACTTTAAAGCATTCTAATATTCAAGTCCCGGATTAGACATAAATCTACTCAACAAGGAAACAACAAACGCATATTTGACCTAGTGTTAACCATTGCATACATGAAAGAGCCAAATAAGTTAGCATATGGTATTCTTTCCATTTTTCAGTTTTTGAAGGTATAGTTGGACTTTGATCTCTAGACAATTTAAAGTGAGCCGCAATTGACGAATAAACAAATTTACACGCATTCAACAAATATTTCTTAAACAACTTTATCATATAGAAAGTTTGGTGCAATTTTAAAGTTCCTAACTCCCTATTTCTTGTAATCTCCATTCCTAGAATTCTTTTGGCTTCGTCTAAGTTTTTCATTTCAAATTCATAGATTAAAACAACCTTTAATTTTTCTATTTCAGATTTTGTTTTACTTATTAGCAACATGTCATTAGCATACAGTAGTAAAAACATAGAAGACTTTTCAGTACGGATAAAATATAAGCAAGAATCATTGATACTTCTTTTAAATTCTAAATCTAACATAAACAAATCAAATCTTGTATACCACTGTCTAGGGGTTTATTTCAGGCCATATAATGGTCTTTTCAATAAGCACAAAAAATCAGGTTGTTGTGTATCAATAAAACCAAGTGGTTGTTCCATAAAAAAATTTCTTCTAACTCTACATTTAATAATGCAGTTGTAACATCAAATTATTAAATTTCAAGGTCAAAACAAGTAGCATATACAAGCATTATTCTGATAGCCTTATACTTAACAACGGAAGAAAAAGTTTCAGTATAATCAGTTTCTTCTCTTTGAAAAAATTCTATAGCTACTACAACTTTGGATCAGAGGGTAGTGTTCCTTCTTTTATTCTCTATACCCATTTACATCCTATGATTTTTTGATTTTTAGGTTTAGGAACTAAGATCCAAGTTTGATTTTTTCTAAGTGAGTTCATTTCATCAAGCATAGCAAGTTTTCAATTCTCAGAATTTTCACAAGTAACTGCAGTACTATAAATTTCAGGTTCAAAAGCACTGAGATTATCACCAACAGAAAAAGTATAATCAAGCAGTTCAGCAAAGTTTACATATCTAGCAGGTGGCTTCCTATGTCTAGTCTAGGACAATATTGTACGAGTTGGAGGGTTGGGATATGCATATTTTTTAGTATTCCTGAATTTCTTCAAGATCCTCAGTTTGTGCAATCTGTTCAACTTGTTCATGTTCAGGTGATGGAATTCTCCTATGCAACTCCACCTCATTTGAAGTTTTCTAGGCTCCATCTCAATTGATATCTCTAAAAAATAACAGGTAAGCAAGAAAATTCAGTTTCATTAAAAATAACATCCCTGTTAATAATGATTTTAGCACCAAGCACACTTCTATCCCACAGCCTATAGCCTTTTGTGCCTTTTTTATGGCCAAGAAAGACACATTTTTTTAACCTTGGACCTAATTTATCAGACCTAGTGTGAACAAATTTTGCACACCAAAATACCCTTAAGTGGATCAAATTTTGATCTCTTTCGAACCAACCGAATTTTGGGTATTTAGTGTCTAAGGCAGAGAAGAGCTCCTATTTATCAGATAGACAGCCATACTCAGTGTCTCCCCCACCCCCCCCCAAAAAAGATTTGTTTTCAAAACAGAGGTAACAAATAAACATCTAACTCTATGAAGTGAGGTCTTCTTCATGCGTTCTACTACTCCATTCTGCTGAAGTGTGTAACGAACAGTTCTATGCCTAATAATGCTACATTCAGAATATAAAGCATCAAAAGAAGAGTTATAAAACTCCAAGCCATTATCAGTTCCCAAATATTTAATCATTTTATCAGTTTGATTTTCAACTAGAATTTTTCATTCTTTAAACTTTATAAAAACTTCATCTTTTGCACGTAAAAGGAACACCCAAACCTTTTGGCTAAAATCATCATCTATTGACATAAAGTATCTCGCACCACCATGAGTTGAAACAGATTCAGAACCCCATAAATCGCCATGTAGATATTCAAGAATAATTTTGAAAGATGTATTCATTGAAAATTCGAATCTATGTAGTTTTCTAAGAACACACCCGTCACGAAAATTCAAATCAGTTATACCATGTTTGCCAAATGCTCCTCCAAATGCAGAATTTTCAGACCCTTCATGCTCGTATGACCTAGCCTTAGATGCCATAATTTTGAGTTTTCAAATACATTAGATGCAACAACACAATCATCAACATGCTCAATAAATTTTTTCATTCAAAAAATATAGTCTATTTTTCCTAGTAGCAATTAGAACAGATTTTTCATATTTGAAAACAGTTAAAGTAACATTTTCACCATGAAAAGTACAATCAAATTATTCTAAAACACCTATAAAGATTAAATTTCTTTTCAAGTCCGGTGTATATCTAATATTTGTTAGAGAAATATTGTTTTCACCTATTACTTGTAAGTTTATTGTCTAAGTTCCCTCTATAGAGCAAATGTTATGATTTCCCATACATACAACCCCTTTCTTTGAGTCATCTAAGTTTTCAAACCAATTTATATGCGGACACATATGAAAAGTACAGCCTGAATCAAGTTGTCACTCATCACACAAGGGACTATCACTAACATTAAGTGATTTACACAAACATGAAGACATATAAAGAAATTCACTAACATCTTCATCAATTTTTGTATTAGCAGTAGCGGCATTTAATTAAAAATTTCTTTTCTTTTTTTGCTTCAATTTAAAACAATCAAAAAATTTATGACCTAGTTCCTTACATTATCTACAATAAACTTCTCCATCCGGATTTCAGTGTCATGGTTGTACATATTTACTAGTTAGTTTCTGATTGTTTCCAATTTTAGGTTTATCTTTCTGATTTCCATAGTTATTATTCAGAATTTTTGAATCAAGTTTCACATTAGCATACAATATACTTGAAATTTCCTGTTTTTTTTATTATCTCTAATTCTCTAGACTCTAACCCTGTCATAATAGTTTCAAGTTTAGGAACATAGTCTAAATACTGTAATGCATTCTTAATAACAAAAAATTAATCAGAAACAGAGTTTTAAGGAATCATTACAAGATTTTCATCATCAAGATCATTATCAGTTCCTTGCAAAGTTTGACTTAGCTTGAAGAAATCATCCAAATTATCATCTACAGATCTTGAAGAATCCATTTTAAAGACAAACAGAGAACCTTTCACTTTGATTAAACTTGGAGTAGTTTTAGGTGCATATAAAGAGTTCAATTTAGTCCAAACAGTTATTGTATCTTCATCACAGTCAAGCTTCCAAAGCACAGAGTCAGACAAGTTCACTATAATCAGGTTATAAGCTTCCTCTTCAATTCTTGAATTTTCTTTCTAGATTCTTCAGGCAAGTCATTAGTATTTTCTTTGAGTGCATAGTGTACTCTATTATTGGATAAAAATGTTTTCATACGCCTAGACCAACTATTAAATCTCATTCCTCGTCAAATATTGATACCTCAACCCTTGTTGACATGATTTTTCTAGTTCTGACACTACAACTTCTAGAAAGGAAAAACAATTACTCAGAAAATTTCACTTACAAATAGATCAGATTAAGAATGTAAGAAAAGAAAACAATGTGGTTATGACAGTCTAATATAAACTGATTCACCATGTGCATTAATAGACTTAGAGAAATCAAGGAATATTCAAGTTTTTTAAGCCTTTCAAATTATCAAACAAGCACATAATGGTCACAAAACATGCAAAGACCAATAGCCTTTTAAGGCACACAAGAATCCCTTTAAACTGCACACGTAAAGTAAGTTTTAAAGGGCAGCAACAACGTTCCAAGCCTATTTGGCTACAAGCCTCTAGTTAAGCGAGTAAAGAGATTGTATAAAGGTAAATAGAAAGTTACATATCATAGCTCTCGCTAGGATGTTTGAGTAAGGTTAACTCCTTACTTAAATCTTGATGCAAAGTTAACCCCTTGTTTAGATCTTGAACAAAAACCTGTGAACCCGACCTCGTCCACACTCACCGCACCACTGTTAGGAATTTAGCGTCGGATCTCTTGCAAGTTCCTAACAAGATCAGTTAGAATAGTTTGTATGACAGTTAAAAATTGTATAAAAGTTTCCAAATGCAAAGAATACATAATTTAATGCCCGTGGTTCACCGTTTTATTAGAAATCGACTAGTCCACATTGAGCTCCAAAATTGAATACCCCCGTAGCTTTTAATAGATTTAACAATATCACCAAAAATACCGAATACAACTCAAGATCCCAACTACAACACTTTTTCAGAAAATACAATAGTTAAAACGCCTAAAACTGTAACTAAAAGATGGTTCAAAATGTGCCTAAAGATGCTAAACAGCAACAACAACAATGCTTAACCAGCAACCAAAATGGCCCCAAACAGCAACTCAAAGAAGCAAAAACAATGTCAAACAATTAAAATAACCCACAAAATTATAGATCTTGTAAAGATAGAATGATCTCACCGATTGAAATGATCAAAAGTAGCGTTGATCGGTCGAAAAACCAAGAGTTTGCCGACGGCGAAAATAAGAGAATGAGAGAGAACAAAGAGTTTTTAAACGTCAGAGAGAGAAAATGATATTATGCGTCGCGTCATCAAGTCAAAAAAGGCTTATATACCATGGGTTGCAAGAAATGTTGGCCGTTGGATCGTTCCAAATCAACGACTTCAGAATCGTCGAAGGTAAGCAAAGTTTTTAGCCGTTGGATTCATTTCCCATTGGAGGGTTGAATTCACACCGATTTCTTCACTTAAAGTTGGCCATTGGATTATGTCAGATGATCGGACGGCTGTAACGATTTGTATTAAACTTCCTCGAGAAGTTTCCTTATAAACCATTGGATGAGATCTCAAATAGACGGCTATGATAAGTTCAAAAGGCTTCCAAGAGAATCTTTTCTTTTGCATCATTAGATCAACATAGAAATGGACGAACATGATTGAATCTAGCGATTTAAGTGCCAACGATTTTCAAGTTGAACGGTCAAGATTATAACACAATTTATTGCAGAATGCATTTTTTACCACACGATCGAATGTAGCATGAATGGTTCAAATTGAGAGCAAGTAAGGATTCAAATATAAATTCCCAGATTCAATTAAAGCAGCACAAATTTATAAACTCACATAACCATTTAAAATTTTTGCTAATCTTCACTAAACAATGACTATTAAGATGGACTTTTAAGGCTTAAACCGATCAAAAATTCATTTTATAATAAATTTGGCAACAATACATTATGGACTGATTACTAATTACACAGTTAAGTACATAAATTACCTGTGACTGCGTCCACAATAAACGATTCTTGTCTAAAAAAATGGATACTTATAACTTATAAGGCATTCCCATATATTATACTTAGGCCCCGTTTGGCGTCCGGCATACATCGGGTTTACGGCAGGTTTCCTATCGTATACCCCCTTTTCCCTCCGTTTGGTGTCCGTCACCTGCCCGGGGGTTTACGATCCGGGCAGGG
>JAOWBN010027978.1:0-10399 GCA_028565015.1 Pinguicula moranensis
AGTTCTTCCACTACTATAAATAGGCTACGTGCTTATTCATTCGATATAACGAATAGAAAGAGATATACGAGATTTCTTTGTCAGCCTAGCCACCCACGAGGCGTAGACTTGATTCGTGGAAACCTAATGTGACTCTGGTAGACTCGTTATCCGGACACTCGATCCAGTTATCACGCTTTCGCAACAGTCAAATTACATGCTTACTTTTTTTTTATCAGGTAAACACACACACAAACACTATCCACCTTTTTAGGAAAGATTCGCTATATCCTTTTCATCCAACTTTTCTCTTTTCATTCTCAGTTATTATTGAGATTGCTGCTCATGCTTACCCTTTTCATCCAACTTTTCTTTTCATTCTCTCCTCCCACAAAACTCCAACGATGCGCTTAACTCTTATTCTTCTAGCAGCCACCTTATTGGATGTTCAACACCATACATATTTTCATATTTTTCCTTCACGTTGGTAAGATTTTTCTCCAACTTAATTTCCAAATTTAAATTGTCTTTGGGGAGTTCTTCATATCTTGGTATTATTTTCCTTCTTTTGGCGGTTTCTAGTAAGTTTTCCCCACTTTTCATAAAGGACCAGTTTCATTGGTAGGAAAAAATTGGCTTGACGTTTTTTTGCGTTTCGTTGGTATATAGCATAGATTATTTGACAAATATAGAGTATTAGTTGACCGCACAAGCGGATTCTAATAGGGCTGACCCAGGTTGTAGCCCGGGTTAAATTTTTAAAAAAATTAGATAGTTTCGAGTTGGTGATCTAAAAAGATGTGAAGAAATTTTTGAAAAAAGAAGAGGAGGCGATCAATTGGAGGGTTTTTTCTTAAAATCTCTCTTTTTAATTAAGGGTATTATTGTTTATTATTAGGAAAATATTAGGGCAATGAGTAGAGAAAAAAGAGACACACTTATTTATTTCCCCAAATTGGGCTATTCTTAATTTCATTATAACAAAGTTATGCACTAAAAATTTATAAATAAAAAAATAAAAAAAATGAGACCTATCTCATCATTTTTATTGAGATATGAGAGACTATTTTTTTGTTGTGTATGTATGAGGGGTGCCCGGCCCCTATCCACGGATGTACAACCCGGGATAATTTTTAATTCAGGATCTGCCATTAGTTAACAACATTAATGGACAAGCAAAAAGATTTTTCTTTACAAGGAAGAATATTCAAAGTTATAGGGCAATTTGGTAATTACATTTAAAATCACAATATTTCACCCATACAATCAAATAAGATTTGCTTTCTCTGCCGACCCATAATTTTTAGTTTGGTTGATTTATTGATAGGTTAGACAGACAGACAAACCTGAGATAAGTATTTTACTGCCTGTAACCAAACTATTGGTAAACAGTACCAATAATAAAACTTCATCCACTACCATTAACAGTTCAGCTGGAGGAGGTGTGATGGAGAAAAGAAGTCGATCAAAACCTCAAGCGGCTCCATTTATTGCTCTAGCCTCTATGGCACTGATTGCACTGTAGTAGGGGAATTTTGTTGACGTATTTGCAAGTGCACAAAGTCGGACAAGTAATAGAGTGATGAGAATGAGTGTCGAACCATGAGTTGATAAGTACCAAAAGTAGTAAGTTTAAAACAATTTGGACGAATAGTAAAGTGATGAATGTTAAACTATTCATTAAACATAAAAAAATATAATTGGACGAGAAATTATTTTTGTATTTTTTTTCAGTTTAAAAAACTAAATGTAAATGATAACTTCTCTTAGATAGAGGATCTAGGGTAATTGACTTCGCCACTTGGTGTCCTTGGAAAGTTTCTTTCTTAACTCAACCTTTAGATTGTTTGCCTAGTTGTTTACCGAATTTTCCTCTTTTAGTTTTTAATCTCTCTCAAATAATAGCACCCTCTCTTAGTATGTAAGCATTCATATCTCAACCTCACACGTGAGCATACCGAAGGCATTTTCCTAAGGAAATCCTCTCACAGTAGCATTAATCCCATAGATATTCTCATACTATAGCAGTTAGCATTAGTATTACCAATTCTGGCATAGTCTTTGTCTCTCGACCTCCAACTATACTTGGTGAACTCACAAATATTGACCAGACACATGCAAGTTAGGGAGAATGCACGATAAAACCAAACAACATCAACGAATCCTCAAAAAGCTAAACATTCAAAATAAACTTTCAAGTTCATCAAGGGTTACGTCATGCCCTAGAAAGAGGTTCTAGACTATGCTCATGGTACGGGCTTCACATAAACACGTGTAAACAGAGTTCATCTTGCTCAAAAACAACAACAAAGAAGAGAAAAAACCCTCTGGATGAATAGTAAACTCGAGCTTCTTCTTCTCCAAGCTTCCTCTACACGATCCTTGATCCTCAGAATGATGAATGATTTATTCGATGTCAAGAGAATACTTTATATCTTGAAAGATTTCTTCCATCAAAAGCTTGGAGCTAGAATTAAGGGCAAAATGGTCAGCCTTCAATTTCTTTCCTGTCATCGTGCACTTGTGGTTTTCATATTGGAGTTGCGGCTTATAAATTTTGGGCTACGGTCATATGATTAGGATTATTTATTCTCAATTTCTTGATCCATGAACACATTCCTGAAATCCTGGCAAAACACGAGAAATTGATATAAAATGCACCTTTAACCATTGAAAATAGGCAGGTTTAAAGCATAAATATCAATATTAAGTTGGTACAAAACCATCTTATCAAATATCCCTAAACTTAAACTTTTGATTCTCCACAACAATACATCAAAGCTCAATATGCATCTTACGGCACCCCTCACTTTTAAATGTACTCGTGCATCATATGGCATTCAAGAATTCAGGCATCTCTGCACATGGTCATTCACTATATGAGAACTATTTATATCTAAGAATTTGACAATATGGGCATATGGGTTATCCATGTTTTGGAGGAATCACAGTGGTTGAGAACAAAGAGGAGAGTTGGTGCCAACCAGAAAGAAGACATGATGGAGAGTGTGAATAGATTACAGGAGACTGAATCTTGTGACTAGAAAGGATCACTTTCCTTTGCCTTTTATTGATCAGATGCTTGAAAGACTTGTTAATAAAACTTACTATTGCTTTCTTGATGGTTATTCAGGTTATTTTTAGGTGGCCATTCATCCAGATGGTCAAGAGAAGACCAGCTTCACTTGCCCCTTTGGCACCTTTGCTTATTGAAGAATGCCTTTTGGTTTGTGCAATGCTCCCGCCACCTTTCAGTGGTGTATGATAAGTATCTTTTCTGAGTATGTTGAACATTTTATTGAGGTCTTTATGGATGATTTTATAGTATATGGTAATGGTTTTGATTCATGCTTGAATCAGCTATCCTCAGTGTTAAAATGATGCATTGAGACTAACCTTGTTTTGAATTCTGAAAATGCCATTTCATGGTAGAACGTGGCATAGTTTTAGGCCATGTAGTCTTTGCTAAAGACATTGAGGTGGATCAGGCTAAGGTTGAAGTGATAAAGTCTTTACCATATCCTACTAATCTGAAAGAATTGAGATCTATCTTAGGACATGCAGGTTTTTACAGGCGTTTCATCAAGGATTTCTCAAAAATAGCGACCCCATTGTGTAGACTGCTGCAAAAAGAAGTAAGTTTTAAGTTTAAGGACTCGTGCAAGAAGGCTTTTGAAGAGCTGAAGGATCACCTTACAGCAGCACCAATCATGAGAGAACCTGACTGGAAGATCCCCTTTGAGATCATGTGTGATGCAAGTGACATTGCAGTTGGTGTTGTGCTTGGATAGAAGTCAGGAAGAGTCAGTCATGCCATCTACTATGCATTCATGACTCTGAATGAGACTCAGAAAAAACTACATAACAACTAAGAAAGAAATGTTGTCAATTGTTTTTGCACTTGAGAAATTTTGTTCTTATTTGATTGGATCTAAAATTGTTGTTTATTCTGATCATGCATCTATTAGGTACTTGCTGGCAAAGAAAGATTCCAAACCAAGACTCATCAGATGGATCTTTTTAATGAGTGAGTTTGACATAGAGATCAAAGACAAAAAAGGAGCAAAAAAACTTGGTGCTGATCATCTGAGCAGGATTACTCCTACTGCCGAATCTATGATCTCACAGCAGCTAGTTCCTGGCCTTTTTCCAGATGAGCAGCTCTTCTCCATGACTATTACTCAACCATGGTACGCAAAGATTGTAAATTTTCTGGTAACAGGTGAGTTTCTTCCTCATTTCACGAAGAATCAATAGGACAAACTGAAATTTTTATCTAGATCTTATGTGTGGGATAATCCTTATTTGTGAAAACATTGTGAAGACTCCAATATTCGTAGGTGTTTGAGTGACTCTGAAATCTCTTCAGTACTTACATTTTGTCATGATTCAGCATGTGCTTATGTGAAAACTTGTGATAAGTGTCAAATAACAGCAAATATTTCTAGAAGAAATGAAATGCCACAAATATCTGTTCTTTTCTGTGAAATTTTTTACGTTTGGGGTATTGATTTCGTGGGACCGTTTCCAAGTTCAAATGAAAATTTGTTTCCTAGCTGTTGATTATGTTTCTAAGTGGGTGGTGGCACTGACCACCATGACTAATGAATCTAAGGTTATGGTTAATTTTCTCAGGAATCAAATCTTTTGCAAGTTTGGCATGCCTAAGCACTTGTTGAGTGATAGAGGTACTCATTTTTGCAATAGCACAGTGGCCCCACTACTTAAGAAATATGGAGTAGGCCACAAGGCTTCAACCTCTTATCATCGTCAAACCAATGGCCAAGCTGAAGTCACCAACAGGGAGATTAAGACCATCCTGGAGAAGACAGTGAACCTAGGCAAGAAGGACTGGAGTATGAGGCTGCCAGATGCACTTTGGGCATACAGGACATCTTACAAGACAACTATAGGTATGTCACCTTACTGGTTAGTTTTTGGAAAAAAATGTCATCTTCCTGTGCAGTTGGAGCATCAAGCCTATTGGGTTGTGAAGCAGCTCAACATGAGCATCGAGAAAGCAGGAGAAAATAGGACGTTGCAGCTACAAGAACTAGCAGAGCTGAGGCTGGACTCATATGACAATGCAGCCATATACAAAGAAAGAAAGAAAGGCCATTCATGACCAATTGATAGCCATAAAGGAGTTTGCTGTTGGGGATCAAGTTTTGCTCTATCAAAACAAGCTTAAAATGTTCCCAAAAAAGCTGCAATCAAGATGGAGAGGTCCATACACAGTGGCTGAAACTTTTCCTTATGGAGCAGTCAGTATCTTTGAGACAGATCCCACCAAGACCTTCAAGGTCAATGACCATCAGTTGAAGCTGTAAAGAGGCATCCTACCAGAGGAGAAAGTAGTGGTTCTGATGCTTCACGACCCCATCTATGATAACTGAAGATCAACAAGTCCAACTGAGACATTTAAACCAGTGCTGGATGGGAGGCAACCCAATTTTGTAGATCTTTAAACTCATTTACATCCAGTCATTTGATTTCCTTTGCATTTATTTGTTTGATGAATAATGCTTTTTGCAAGAACCGTACAAAAACATCAGAGCTCTGCCACTTAATCAGCTTCATGACAATTCCCATTCGTTCTCTGCTAACCAGACCACACTCAAAGTAAGCTTTTATCTTTTCTTTCTGGACGGTATGGCAGTTGAAACTACCTAAGTCATGGGTTGATTTTCTATCTTAACTTTACACCCTCGGATATATCACACTATCAGATGTTTATACACCACATTACCACATTTTAGAATACAACATATGTCATAACAACCACTACACTGCCTTCAACACAAGTTATACCTTAAATTGTCATTTCAGTCCATCAATTCCATATAAAGGCCTAACTTGTCATTCTACTGACAAGGCATTTAATAAATTCAAAGAATTTTACTTACTCATGACACCCCTTACTTATTTTTAGAAGATCTCTCAATATGCACACTGTTTTAGCAGTCTGCCTGACTACTGAGAGACTCGTTATAAATAAGTGTGGGGGAGATGGTTGATCTGTGATAAGTGGATCCATGGTACAAAATACCATATGGCACGAGAAAAAAAAGAAAGAAAAAAAAAAGTATTTTGCCTCAGCATGGTTCTAGATCATGGCAAAAATTGAGAGGCTGGAAAGGAAAACAATTTAGAGAAAAAAAAAGAGTGAAGCTTGGATGAAAACCTTTTAAGGATACAAGGCAAAATTGAGGATAGGTTTCATCTAATCTCTTTCTTGAAGGTACAAGAGTGAGTAAGGAGGTTTTTATGGGCTAGGTTGCTTTGGTTCAATTGAGGAAGAAAGCACTAGACAAGATAGGTAGAAATCCTTACCTTAGGTTGAAGTTTTGAGGCCATTTCTTTCTTAGATGATGAATGGTAAGGTGAGATATGGTTATTGGCAATTTTCCAAAACCTATCTTAATGAGGGAGCAGCAGTGGATCAGCGTGGGGGATTTAGGACCCTATAGCCCCTACACTAAAAGGAGTGCCACTAAAAATTTTGTGCAAGGGCTGCACACCTATTATGCTACTTTTCTAATTCTCTTCTCTTTATTCTTTTCTTTTATTTATTCTGGTTTTTCCAAAATTTTGAGTCATGTGTCTGTTATATCATATAGTTTCTCGAGGACAAGCAAAGAAGCAAGTGTGGGGGATTTGATAGTAACATTTGTGCTCATGACAACAATGCATGAATTGTTGCTATTCTTCTAATCATTTTGTAGTGTTTGCAGCCTTGTGTAATCCATGGATTCAGATAAGAAGGCTGCATTACCCCTTAATCTAAGCTTCCATTACCGAGCTACAAGCTTCAAGAAGACAAAAATCAGACGCTGCAACAAGAAAAAGGAAGAGGATGAATCTCAAGTGCTCATGTTTTAAAGTTCAAGTCATCTCTTGCTCTTGCTGAATCTAAGAATCAAGAACACAAGTTCAGGTACATCATCATCCAAGGAATGAGCATCTGAGTCTAAATATAAATGAAAAAAAATCAGAAGCTTCAACAACAAGGAAGATGGTTCAGTTTGCAGAAAAAAAATAGAAAAAGAGCAGCAGAGCCAAGTTGATCCTGAAGCGTTTTCCGTGGACTACCATAAGTACATCAGAGTGATTTATCATGATCTACCTGAAGTCGAATGTTCATATGTAACTCAGGTACACACTTAAGCTCTGATACATGGATTTCATCAGACCAGAAGATCAGACAAAAATCGGGAAGTGATTAACTCAACCAGCATGCAGAGCAGAAAAAATACAGTTTTGGTGTTTTATTGAAGATCACAATTTTCTCTAGAAGTCTTTAGGGTTTCCTTTCACGTGCTGCTATACAACTTACAGACAGAGACATATATGCCACGTTCAAGGAAGATCTGGAGCAAAAACTCAGTCAAAATAGATTTAAACATTTTCCTTATCCATTGCCAAAGTGATCCCTACTTTCAAGGGATTTGATACCCTCTGATCTCATCTATTTTTCGGTAGCTTTCTGTGTATAAGAGAGAGAGGTGACAGGGGTAGAAAAAAAGTCAAGTGAGGGGACAGAAAAAGATTGTACTTTTCCTTCAGAAATTTCAGAAATACAAAGTGCAGAAAATCTGCATCCAATGAGAGCAGACTGTTTCTCTATGATCCTGTCTGCTGATACTTTGTGGATCTTCCAGTTATGCTCGGCTAGATCTATCATTCTTCATTTGATCTGCATATCCTGAGACTGCCTAAACGAATTGGTGAGGTGTAGGTCCAAAAAGACAAGACAATGGTATTGATTTTTAGTTTGTTGATATACTTGTGCATGTTTCTGTTTTTGTTGTTTTAGATTGGCCATATAAATTGATAAAAAATTGAACCAGCAGCTAGTAGGGACTTAGATGTACGGTTAGTTCATTTAAGCCTTAACTGATAGCAACTTCTTCAATCAGATAGGGCGGTTAGTCTATTTATTTGAAGGATCATCTAAAAATCAGATGTGTAGAGGAAGGGAAATCGGTTAGAACTCTTAGAATCACACACTTAATGAGGTTTCGTTGATCTTAAGGAGGCTCTAATAATAGAGTAAAGGTGTTAACTACCTGATTAAGGAGTTAATACTGCAAGAAGAGAAGCAGTTGCCTAAAAACCACACATTAAGTATCATTAAAAAGACAAAGGCATCTATGATCCAGTAGACTTTATGGCATGTTTTCATGGATTTAAAGTCAGAATAAATGTGTTTCTCCCTAAATATTTCATCTAGATTTCATCCTTGATTCGTTGGTTAGAGTTTTAGCATTTATTTGCAACAAACTCTCCCCATCTTTCTTCTGTTTTGACAACAACAAATCTAGATCAGAGCAGTGCAGAATGCATCACCTTTCCTTGTGGATTCGACCCTGAGCTCTCCACTTGCTATGCTTTAGCGTGTGTAGTATAATTCAGTAATACTTCTAGGTAGTTTTACAGCCACGACACTGAAGAAAACAACCATCAAAATGGCATCGTCGCCAGGGAAAGGATGTTATGTGCTTTCAGTTCTGATTTTTTTGCCGTCAGGTTTAGATGCTGCTAGTCAAGAAGAATCTGCTACTCTGCTAAATTGCTCCTTGATATCACAAACATGCCCACCATTGATAAAGAATGGAATTTCAAATCAAAAACAGGTACAACACCCTAAAGTTGTTTCTCCGTATCCCTTTCATATTGCTTATGTAATTCAATAACTAGAACTTATCAATCGGAATAGGATAATGTTACCTTTTGTGGAAGCGTGATCGAAACGAATATCCGGATAACAAGTCTTCTAGAATTTTGTTAGGATTTCACGAATCAAATCTAGGCCTCGTAAATGATTAGACAGCTAGAGTTTCGTAAGAGTATTTCGTATATTTCATATATCGAAAGAATAGGCATGTAGCTTATTTATAGGAGTTGAAAACATTTGTTTATTCAGTATATAAACAATTCATAAACGTTTATAACTATGCATGTTTGAAAAAACGAATTTCAAATAGTTGATTATTATTTGAGCATTGTTGGAAAGTTTGAAAAAGTTTCCAACACGTTTTTCTTACAGCTCCCACTCAACTACATAAGCCGCATAACAAAATACATTTTCTTCAACATATGACACTTACAAAATTCTCATACTTCATACAAGAAATAATTCTTGTGACCAAGAAATAACTCATAGTGTCATATTAAGTTATCACCTGACTAATATGACACTTAATGACGATACCCCAAATCTTCTTTGCATCACCGATAGTTATGTATCCCTTTAAGCTATATAATATTTGATTACATTCATACTGTAATCACCATGGCAAATATGGTGAAGCTAGACAGATTGTTCCTTAGACACTAATGACCATCCATATTAACTCAACTGCTTTGTTTGCATGGTCCGCTGGACTGTAGAGATCATAGCCCTTGGATACCATACTAAAGTAGCAATATCAAGTTTCAACTTCAAGGCATAGTTGTAAGTCAAATAGTAACGTTTAAGTGGACAAATGAATGCCCGTGTGATCACACAATGGCAATCAGGGGCTTCTTTTGTCATTTTCACAACGGTCGTGTTTATAGCACACACAGTATGATATGTGTGTCATGGTATGACTCCCACTAAAGTAGGCATGCCACTTGATTATGCCATACGAATCGTAGCCATTGATAAATACACTTGGTCTTTATCCTCTACATTCGGCTTTATATCTTTAATGCGAAAACCCAGACATTTCACATTTGATTCACTTAAAATCTCATTTCAGACCTACTGAAGCGACTGTACAAACATTTATCAGTCTCATTCTTCATGCTACGCAAGTATAAGGGCAATTTCCCATGTGATAGGGCCAATCATGAAGCTTTTGTGACAAGTGTCGTGCCTTATTGATTGATTGCGTAAACAGAAGTATTGCTCAAATGAAAAAGAAAAATGTCGATTTCATTTCATAATCAATCATTTACAAAAAAAATGTCCTTATTCTTTACAAGATTTGATCAAACTCTACGTAGTGTTAGACTCATGACATGAGCTTTAAACACATCTCTAGGAATGGTTTTGTTCATCGGATCAGCAATCATCTTGCTAGTAGGAATATACTTAATACTGATATAAGCTTTGTTGATAGAGTCTCGAACAAAGTGATATCTTCTTTGAATGTGTTTTGTCTTTCTATGAATTTTTGGGTCCCTAGCAAACTGAATTGCTGCAGTATTGTCACAATTTAGTTCTACTGGATCATTGGGCCTCGGAGTCAAATCGAGATACTGTAGAAAGTTTCTAAGCCAGAGTGTTTCTTGCATTGCTAGGCTGCACGCGACATATTCTGCTTCCATAGTTGACAAAGCAAAGTAGTCTTACTTTTTGCTGCACCAAGATATAGCTCCTCCACCAAGGATGAAAACATATCCTGAGGTAGACTTGGATTCGTCCAAATCG
>JAOWBN010027989.1:0-22036 GCA_028565015.1 Pinguicula moranensis
AATTAAAGATGGGAAAGGATGTCAGAAAGTTGGGTGAAGGAAATTAAAGATTGGATTGGCCAAACAGCACTCACCAACGTGAAATACATTTTGGACTTGATAGAACTCGTGAATCACATTTTGGACTTGAAAATCAAGCTGCAAGTTTGACAGAGCATACACCCAGAACGATTGGAATTGGAATGGATAACGAAACCCCTCATTTGTCGGAATGTTAGATTTAGGTAGGTGATCCAGACTCTGTTTATGTTATCAATGAATTTATTAGGTAATTTTGCTTGATTTAATCAGAATAAGATAATTTGACCAAATAAAATTGTTGGGTGAACACCAATATTCTACCTCATAATCAGCGCGTACTAGCCTAGCGGCGAAGTATGCGGCCTTCGATCTCAGGGCTTGTCGAGAGGTCGAGGGTTCGAGCTCCCATCGTGGTGTGGGGAGATTCGTTGATACTGGGATTAGTCGGATGGCCCACTAGATCTGAAGGATACCTGGATAGGGAATTGAGTACCGAGGGGGGTGCGTCCGGAAACGGCCACCTGAGCACAGGGTCGCAATGTCAAGGGTGCAGGACACAAATTGTCTGCATTCGGGGCAGCGGCACAATTAACTATAAAAAAAAAATATTCTACCTCATAAACAGGGGTGGAGGCAGGAAAGCTATGATCCCACCAGTTTTTAAAAAAAATTATACATGTAAAAAAAAATTATTTTTTCAAGTTTGATTTTCAATAATAATGAAAGTATATTTGTATTTAATTATTTTTTAAGTCATCTTATGAGATCAAATATGGTGTTTACGAAATACTTTTATTTGGTTAAACTGACTTATTTGGTTAACTTAAATCGTAAACTCTGATCAAATAAAGCAAAATAACGTAATGTATACAGTCTTACCATTGTAATTATACAAACAGGTTGTTTTCGTTGATACCCAATATGTTTGCGTCATTTTATATCGAGTTCCAGTAACTTCATTAATAATAGAAGCACTGAAATTTAATAGAGTCATTTTGATCTAATTTATTATTAGTACAAAGCTAAAAGAATTATCAATTATGATTATCGTATCTACATTTGTATTATCTCTCTTAATTGGTCGATATCTAACTTTTTTTTCTGGAGAATTTTTGCGGAGTTCTTTCTAGCCATAAGTTCCATACGGCCGCCATAATCCACCATATCTTCCAAATCTCTCTTCACTTCTTGCCGGTCATCATCCCCCAAGTGTAATTGGAAGTGAGTCATTGGATCTCGGTGTATCACATTTGGGAGATCGAACCATTTATAAATTATAGCATATATTCAAAATAGAATCTTTTATTATTGAAAGAAGCATTCACCTACCTGAACGCCACCTATAGTGACACTCATCCATCTTTCCACACAACTTTTGACTTCATTAATTGATTAGAATCTCCACAAATATACCCCAACTAACCTATTCATTTGTTACTTACCGAAAAGTGGAACTATTTTTTTACTAAAAAAAGGCAAGGATTTTTTTTCTATAAACTTGCTTCAAAAGTAGGGACCAAACCATAATTTGGGAGGGGGGGACACATTCAAAAAGGTCAAGCACACATTAGATAAACTTAAAAAATTGAGGGACTTCTTCCGTGGCTCCGCCCCTATCAAAAGTATATTAGAGAATGTTGGTTGCCCTACACTTTGGTTCAATTTTCTCAAGTGGGAAAATATTATTTTTCAAGAGTATATCCTATATTTTTTAGTGGGTAATGTAATGATTGGTTTATCCGATATAAAAGTGTTATAAAGGTTGGAGACAAATTCCTAAGATGTCCTGAATTCTCATAAGATATCTATATTCAATTTTCGATGGGTGCAAATAATTTGTTGGGATCGCGAAAAGGATTGTTGGCCCGAATTTCAATCGGTTCACGTAGGGGGGTGTAAACATATATTCTTCTGCTATGCAAATAAGAGCATGGTTTTGCATAGATCTAAATTCATAGGATTGTAAAACAATATGATTTTCACAATGATAACGTACCTGATGCGGAATTATAATCGGCCATTGAAGATTGTTCGTGGATCCAAGGATAAATTGATTTCTCCTTTTTGACCTTACTTTACCACGCAACTTTCTGATGGACTTCTTTGTAAGAATTCTTAGAGATTTTTCACGTGTGTTCTTCATAGGCACAAGGAGGAGCAATTTATAATAGATAAGCTATCAATTGATATTCCCATCAAATAACCACATTAAGGAGCCATTGACGATAATTACTACATTAATTCAAATATTCCAAAACGTTTGAAACTTAATCATCACAATAATTGGGCTGTTAAATAAGAATAAATCTTACATTCTCCCACTTGGCCCGATTGAAATACAACATAATTCTCAAATGCGCATAACATCCAGATTACCATACTATAATAAACTGCATATGTGAGTTATGACGGTCGTGCATTCTTTGGGTTTCAGACTTGCTTCCATATACTACGACATCAACAATTCAATTATAATAGGCTTTAATACATTATGGTCCACAATAATGTCTTGCAAAGATTTTCTGTTTCTAACAAATAATGTGTACACACTAATAAGAAACATGGAATAAATTGATGCAAATCATAAACACGTTAATTAAGCTCAGAGTGTCTAACATCATGAAAATGTTATTCATTGATACAACCAAGACCCATTCTACATACATGCTCTTTGAATGTCTTAGGTTGTAAGCCTTTAGTTAATGGATCTGCAATCATAAGATCCATCCTAATAGGTTCAATAGGCACTCTTTATTTTTGAACTTCCTCATTGACGACAAAGTATTTCACTTCCATGTGCTTTGCACCTTTCGAATATTTGTCGTTCTTGGAGAAAAATACTGCTCCAGAACTATCACAATAAATCTTCAGTGGCTTGGTAATGGTGTCGACTACCCCAAGTCCTGAAATAAAATTCCGCAACCATAATGCATGAATTGTGGCTTCGAAACATGCCACAAATTCTGCCTCCATAGTGGATGATGCAATGATAGATTGCTTAGCACTTTTCCATGATATGGCTCCTTCAACAAACAAATATAAGTAGCCAAAAGTGGATTTTCTACTGTCAAGACATCAGACATAATCTGAATCTGAGTACCCAATCACTTCCAACTGATTAGATCTCCTATACATGAGCATGTAGTCCTTTGTATCTTGAAGGTAGCATAAGACTTCCTTTGCAACTTTCCAGTGATCAATTCCAGGATTACTTTGATATCTGCCAAGCATTCCAACAACAAAGCTAATGTCGGGTCTTGTACAGGTTTGGACATATATTAGACTGCCCACAACTGAAGCATAGGGAATTGATTCCATTTCTTTCCATTCCACATCATTCTTTGGGTATTGCATGAGACTAAATTTGTCCCCTTTCTACATGGGAACAATCCCTGATGAACAATTATGCATATTGAATTTTTCTAGAACTTTTTCGATGTAGTTTTTCTGAGACAACCCCAACAATCCTCGTGATTTATCACGGTATATTTCGATTCCTATCACATTGGATGCCTCTTCCATATCTTTCATTTCAAAGTTCTTTGAGTGAAATTCTTTCGTCTCATGTAATATACTCAAGTCATTTGCTGCAAGTAAGATATCATCAACATATAGAATTAAAAAAATAAACTTGCTCCCACTCCACAATGTACCCAGTATATTCCCAACTAAGTTGGGGTTTGAGGGGTCTGATGTACGTGGCTTTACCCTTGTAATTATACAAAGAGGTTGTTTCCGTTGCGACCCAATATGCATTACGCCATTTGATATATTGAGTTCCAACAACTTCACTAAACAGAAGCACAAGAATTTAATAGTTGCTCTAGTCCATTATTAGCACAAAACTAAAAGTATTGTCAATGATGACTCTTTCAGCTCCATTTGCAATGGACAAAAACTTACTCCCACTGATCTTTTGATATATGCACCGATCGACGATGTTTTCTTGAAAACCAAAAGATCTTATGGTATCATTGAACTTTATGTACCGTGAGGCTTGTTTAAAAGTCCATATATTGACTTCTTAAGTTTACACACCATGTGACCCTTTTCTTTAAATGAATTTTTTTTAGGTTGGTCCATATAAACTTCTTCTTCAAGTTCTCCATTAAGAAAAAACTATTTTTACATCCATTTGGTGTAACTCTAAATCATAGTGAGCCATGAGTGCCATAACAATTCTTAATGAGCCTTTCTTGGAGACTGGTGAAAATGTCTCTTTGTAATCAATACCATCTTTTTGAGTGTAACCTTTAGCAACAAGTCTATCTTTATATAGTTTGATATTGCCATTTGAGTCGCATTTGGTTTTAAAAATCCATTTGCAGCCGACTCGTTTATAACCTCCTTGAAATTCGACGAGATATCAAACTTTATTCTGTTCCATAGATCTCATATCATCTCATCTTTCATGGCATTGAGCCATTTTTCATATTCAGTACATTCTATGGCTTGTGAAACCGAAATAGGATCTTTATTGATTTCAATGTCAAAATCTGATCCTTGTAAATAAACCATGTAATCATCAGGAATAGTTGATCTCTTTTCTCTTTGAAATCGTCTTAATGGCATCACTTGTGATTCATTTTCATCATATTGTAGAGCTTTATCATTCAAATGTTGTGTAGTGGTATTTCAATTTTCATTTACTATTGGAACAACATTTGGTGTTATTATGGATAAAGGAATAGTAATTAATACAGAAGTATTTTCTTTAACTTCCTTTATATCCACAATCTCTTTAGTGGCACTCCCACTAATTTCATCATTTTCAAGAAACTAGCATTACCAGTTTCAACGATTCTCGAACTATGGTTTGGAACATAAAACCTACATCCTTTAGATTTCTCTGGATAACCTATAAAGTATCCACTGATCGTTCAAGACTTTAATTTTGTTTTATGTGGATTATATATTCTTTCTTCCGCCTGACAACGCCAAACATGCAGCTGCCTTAAACTTGGTTTCCTTCCTGTACACAACTCAAAAGGAGTTTTAGGGATTGCCTTGCTAGGAACCCTATTTAATAGATACATGGCGGTTTTGAGTGCGTACATCCACAGAGATGTAGGTAGTGAGGAGTACCTCATCATACTCCTAACCATACCTAGTAAAGTTTGATTACGCCTTTGAGCCACACCATTTTATTGAGGTGTGCCTGGCATAGTATATTGTGCACATATGCCACGAGCTTCAAGAAATTTGGCAAATGGACCTGGACATTGTCCAATCTCATTGTGTCTTCCATAATATTCACCACCTCTATCTGATCTTACGATTTTCACTTTTCTATCTAATTATCTTTCAACTTCATTGACATACACCTTAAGAGCGTTAACTGCTTGAGATTTTTATTAAGGAAATAGATATAACCATAACGTGAAAAATCATCAATAAATATGATAAAATATTTTTCTCCACTATATCAGTGTGTATTATTTCAAGAAGTTGAGTACTTCTTGTGGCACCTTTCTTAGTATGCTTTATTTGCTTTTTTCTGAATGCAATCCACACATACTCTAAGATCAGTAAAAATTGAGATTTGGTTAAAACTCATTTTTTACCAATCTTTCTTTGGATACATGACCCAAACATTTGTGCCAAAAAAAAAGTAGAATTTTCATTTAACTTACACTCAATTCCAACATGGCCATAAGTAATAAGTAAGGATTCCGCAAAAATATTATCAAGTTTCAGTTTGTACAAATCATCAATAAGAATCCCAGAACCAACAATAACATTATCTTTAAGTAAACTGAAGCGTCCATTCCCAAACTCAACAACAAACCCAAAAAGAAGAAAAACAAGACTCCTAGAAATTGAAGGTACATGAAGAGTTTTAGGTAGGTCAAGGTGAAAACCAGTATCCAAGACCAAACATTAAGTCCTATGCCTTCAATTGGAGCCTTTATACAGTTTCCCATATTGGAAATGTGAGTAGTACCAGCATAATCCAACCACCAAGTATTGTTAGGAACTTTAATTATGTTTGATTCTAAACATGCAGAGGCAAAGAAATTACCTTTCTTTTTGAAACAATCTTTACGTTTCTAGAAATCTTTCTAATAGTGACCGACTTTCTTACCGAAGTGACACCTATCTGTTCTCCGTTCCTTCTTCCCAACATGAGAGTTTTTATTCATGTTTTTATTTCTCTTGAACTTGTGAGGTTTTGGCTTAAGTGCTTTATCAGCTCCTTGAGTCACAAGACTGAAAGAATGGCTCCTTTAAAATTCTTTAATCGTGTTTCCTCCTCAATGAGCTTTCTAGACAATTCAGTTATATCCCATTTATCTTTAATGACATTGTAATTGATATGAAATTGTCCATATTCAGGATATATGAGTTCAGAACGAATTGGTCAAGAAAAGAGTCATCAATCGTCATCCCTAAGGAATTCAATCCTGCTGCAATGTTAGTCATCTTGATAATGTGCTCTTGTATTCCTTTTGACCCATCAAACTTCATGGTCATAAGTTGTGCAATTAGAGTACCAGCAAGTTACTTATCCGTAGAAGGGAAACGTTCTTCCCCAAGTTTAAGATATTCTTTTGCACTTTCGATTTGCGGAATAGTGGTCTTAATGTTGTTGACAATAGTCAATAGCATGAATGCAAGGCCCAACCGGTTTGATTTTTCCCATGGTTTATGGATTGTTTTATCTTTCCCAGTACTTGAATCAGCAATAGAATCGGGTTTATGTTTTAATAGTGCCAAGTCAAGGTCCAAAACACCTAAATGGAACTTGACTTGTTCGCACCATTCTGAGAAGTTCAACTCATCAAAGACTGTAATAGATGAAGGTTGCGAATGAAGCGAAATGGTTGCAAAATAAATCTTAAATGCATAAATGCTCAAATAATAATTTAAACCATTAAGTATACCATAGCACTCCTTTGGGTAGATACTACGATATACTATCATCAATAAAATGCTAATAAACTTAATAGATAAATAAAAACATTCAATTAAATATATTTGTTGTCTTTGGACATCCAAACATGTCTAAACTATCATTTGTCTCCATAATCCTTATTATTAATGGAACAGATTTACCTTTGGGCAAAATTCAAAATCTAAATCCTAATATCTTTTGGACACTTCCACACCTCGATCAGTATATTGTTAGTCCCCACGGCTTTCGCCATTCCCATCTTATTTAGGGCACACTTCACCTCTCCTATCGATATTCGTCTCACAAAGCAACGGTTAAACTGTATGTGTGCCACCTCCCCCCGCGAACCCTAGCTTGGTCCTGCATCTCGTTAAACAACCCGTTGAGGTATCTCTCCCACCGCCCTCTAATCTCCTTCCCCAGCACCAGTGCTTTCCCGTCCTCATCCTTCATATACTTAATAGTGTCAATATCCCTACTCTTTTTGGACCGGGCTTTTGTAAGCTTATACATTTCTCGCTCGCCCTCCTTAGTGTTCAATCTTCTATACATGGCCTCATAGGCCTTGTTCTTGGCTTCTGTCACAGTTTTTTTTGCCTCTGATCTTGCCTTCTAGTAGGCTTTCCTACATCGCCACCTCTCCTCTTCGCCATTAGTTGCCATAAGCTATTTAAATATAGCTTGTTTTGCCTTCACTTTGGCATGCACCTCATCATTCCACCACCATGCCTCCCTACCATTCCTCATTTTTCCAGATGCAACCCCTAAAATTTCCTTGGCCGCACCCCTAATGGTCGTAGCCATGACTGAACATAACTAATCTGCATCCCCCACCGGGTTAACCATAAATGTCGGGGTGACCTTATTTCTGAAGGTTATAGTTTTCTCTCCCTTAAGATTTTTCCAAAGTAATCTTCCTCTATCGCCTCGTTTCTCCTCCCACACCTTCTCTTTCAAAATTACATCCATCACCAATAACTGATGTTGTGTCGCCTAAGATTCTTCCGGCAACACCTTATAGTTTGTACAACGACTCCTTTCCCCTCGACGCAAAAGAAAGAAGTCAATTTGTGTACTACGTCTTTCACTATGAAATGTAATGAGATGCTCATCCCTTTCTTAAAAAAAGTATTAACCAACATCAAATCATGCGATAGCAAAATCCAAGAGCTCCCTACCACTATTATTCCTCGAGCCAAAACCAAAACCCTCATGTGCTCCTGGATATTCATCTACCTCTAACCCTACATGCCCATTAAAATCACCACATATGAAGAGCTTTTGTCCGCTAGGGATGCTACAAACTACACTATTCAACTTCTCCCAGAACTTGCGCCTTTCTGTCGCCCCTAGGTCAAACAATATTCACCACTTCCAACCCCATCACTAACCTTATCGCCATGAGTCTATCGTCGCATCTAGTCACCTCCACTACACTACCCTTAAATTTCTCCGACACCATTATTCCCACCCCATTTCTTCCACTAACCAGCCCAGAGTACCATAATGTATACAAAACAGATCCTAAGTATTACATTTTTAGTTACTATTTACAACATGGTATAAATAGTAATTGTTGCCTAATGCACACGAATCCAATTTTTAGTTTTTGGGAATCAAATTTACCTTTTGCCTCTATCATAAGTTGTTGAAAGCACTTATAATTGAAGCTCATATAGAGTTACTTAAATTTAAATTTGCAATTTCTTAATAAAATAAAAGGTGTCAGGTTCATTTTTCCAAACACAACCCTAATGCTCTAAAAACACTTCTTGTAAGTTATTGTAAATACAACCATATAACCTGGTGATCATAATATTTCTCATTACGAATCTATTTAGTGTCACCTTATAAGGTGAGTTTGGCTTATTTGATCAGAATAAGACACTCCAACTTAGTTGTAAATATATTGGACAAGTTGTAGTGGTGGTGGTGGTGGTTAATCAAAATTAGATAGTTTGAAAGCTTTTTTGAGAACACCACATTCTACTTTATAATGCGACTAAAAAAATAAGTTATTATAGATCTGTTTAGCAAATTGAACTAATAAAGTGACTGAAAATTGATAAGGTATCTGAAGACTGATAAAATGACTTATTTTTTTTAATAAGGTTTCTAAAGTAACTAATTTTTTCAATTACCTTATAAGGTAAATGCGATGTTCACAAAATAACCTTATTTGATCAGCTATCTTATTCTGGTCAAATAAGACAAAATACCTAATAAAGCGACTAATAAGGTAACACTAAATAGATTCTTCACAACCTTATTACAAAATAAGTCATTTTTTCAATCTTCATTCACCCTTATTAGTTTAATCACCTTATCTGTTAAAGAGAGTCCAATTATAAAATTATCAAAAAAATAACATAATAGAATATTAAATGCTTATTTAATTAATTAATTCTTAATATGATATATACCTATAAAACTTCATTCACTCATCCTTACAAGTGAAGAATAAGTGACATCCTAATAACTAGTTTTCAGTTATTAGAAACACTCCTCATGGAGATGTGATTAACCAACTTTCTCTAAAAACTTAAAACTTCTTTTTGAGTGAAAATATGAATTCACCTGTTGAATGTTATGTTGGAAAATACTTATTATTATTGGAAAATACATAGTAAGTATTAATATGTTATGAATGAGAAATTGATAAAGGAGATGAAGGGAAAAAGTTTTTCCCTTTCAAATCCATAATCCTACTAACTTAGTGGAGAAAATGAAAAGTTGAGCCATTAACCCACTAAGTTAGTGAAGATAATGGAGAAAGTTTAAGAGGTATAGAAATCTCTACACTCATTCACAAACACTATAAATAGTGGATCCCCTCTTGAGTGAAACACACACTTGAAAATTGAGTCTAGATTTTTTTTCTCTTCTTGAAGTATTTTTGTAAGTCTTTCTTGTGGTGATAGAAGAAAGATACCGTTAGAGTTCACCGGAGTTGTGCTGCAAATGATGTGCATATCAACTCGTATCTGTTGTATCCTGGGAGACAGACGCTCGGTAATCTCAAAGCACCCAGGAGAGGGCGAATCTGTTTTAAGGAAACTGTGAGTTTCACAGGCCTCGGAGTTCCTCAAATTCTCATATTCGTTCAAAGGTGAAAGGTTGAAGTTTATGTAACTCTTACATAATTTTATATTGCTACTTCTCTCTCTTGCAACAAATTGTTAATTCCACTGTTGATTATATATTTAACAAATTCGTTCTCAATGAACCACGAGACTTAAATCGCTTTGTTCTTTTGTGTTTTATGTTTATTTCATTTTTTCACGAAGTATACTAATTGGTTTTTTGATTTTGTAAGAATTAAAACTGACCAAAAATCCTAATAGTGGTATCGAAGCCAGATTCAAGACTTTTATGTGGAGCTTTGGGAAGTTTCTTGATGCCTTAGCCATATTTGAAGGATCTTGAGGTGCTCATGTGAAATATATGACATAAAGGCTAAGTAAGAAGTCAATCTCACATCCCCTAACGAAGTTTATTAATTCATATTCCGCTACATATACTCCTAGATCTTAGATCTAGGAACTATGATTAAGGTTTGTCGCCTCTTTAGGAACCTATGGCCATTGCATCTAGGGCCTATTTACCACTTTCCTACGGGCAAGGCTTGTTTCCTCTCTCTGTGATACATTGTGTAAGGCTTGATGCCTTTTGTGCCTCTTTGTTCAATTGAAGTTGTGAGATTGGCCGTGTCTTAAGTGTTTTTTATTGTGATAAAATTACTTGTGCATTTACTGTTCTATTTACTTTGTTATTTTCTAAATTAAGTCGTAGAAAGCATGACTATAGGATTGAAATCAACCAATTTGATGGGAAGGGGAACATAACAGTTGGAGTAAACGTATGAGAGCTTTATTATCCCATAATAAGGTTAACCATGCATTAATAGAATACATGACAAAGTGGCCTGAGGGTATTAAAAAGAAAGCACTCAAAGTTAAAGAAAAAGCATATAACTTGAAAATTTTGAATTTATCTGATTCTGTGCTTAGGAAAGTAGATGGAGATGAAAATCTCCTAACTTTATGGACAAAACTAAACTCTGTATATTGCATAGAAATCTGATATTTGTTAAAGGATATTTGTTTTCTTTTAAAATGGATTCAAGTGAAACCATTTATGAGAATTTAGATGAATTCATTAAACTAAACCAAGTATTGAAATGCACTGAACACTAGATGACTCAAGTATGGCAATGATTATGTTGAACTGAATATATGAAGATTATTTGGTAGTTAAAAATGCACTTCAATATTTTGGTATTGTCCTTAAGATAGAAATTATTATGTCAGGGTTAAAATCTAGAGAATTAGAACTAAGGACCATTAGAAAGCCGTAAAAATGCGTGGTTTGCTAATGCTAAACTTGAGCAGTCTGATCAAAAGAATTATGGACAAGACTTTAAACATAAACATAAACATAATAATAATAATATAAAAATAACAAAATAAAATTAAAAAATCCAAGGAAACAAAAATGTCATCACTACAATAAACTAGGACATATAAAGAACTTTGGCTTTAAACTGATAGAGGAGCAATCTGAAATATCATAACTAATGTGGCTGCTTCAAAACATGATAATGAAGAGAATGAAGTTTTGTATGTCTGTTGCTGAATGTGATGAATGGGTACAAGACTCAATGTGCACTTATCACATGTGTCCAAACAAAGACTTGTTTAATAATTTTAATGAGTCAAAAAAAGGTGTGGTGTATATTGAAAATCATAATAAATGCACAGTAGAAGGCACATGGTCCATTAATATGCATTTATCTGATGATAGGCAAGTGTGCATATATGATGTTAGATACATACTAGAATTAAGAAGAAACCTAATTTCTTTAGGTGCTCTAGAAGAATTTGGGTGCTCATTTAATTTTGAAAATGGGTCATTGAATGTTTTCAAAAAAAGAATAATTGTTTTAACTGCAATGAGGAAAAACAAATTATATTTATTAGAAGGAAAATATTTAGAACATGTTAACGAATGTGCACTGACTGTGTCTAATCTGATAATACAAAATTATGGCATTTGAGACTACGTCATATGAGTCATAAAGGTTTGACTGTTTTGCACTCTTTAGGGAGTTTAGGAAAACATGTCATAACAGATATTAATTTTTGTGAAGCATGTGTATTAGGTAAACAACATGGATTAAAGTATTCAAAAGGTGTGCATCTATTTAAATAGAACTTGAATATTTGCATGCTGATCTATGGGGTTCTGAGCTTGTTCCCACACATGGTGGTAACATGTATTTTTTGTGCATTATTGATGACTTTAGTATAAAAGTGTGGGTGTTTTAGCTACAAACTAAAGATCAGGCATTTGTGAAATTTAAATAATGAAAATTCTTGTTGAAAATCAAACTGATCATATAGTTAAATATTTGAGAACTGATAATGATTTAGAATTCTGTAACTCTCTGTTTGATAATTTGTGCTCTGAGTGTGGCATTAGTAGGCATAGGATTGTATGATACACTCAAATGGGTAGCTAAACGCATGAATAGGACTTTGTTAAATAATGTTAGATGCCTACCTACAACCCTGGTTTGAAAAAGCCATTTTAGGGAGAGACACTGAGTATGGTTGTCTATCTAATCAATAGGAATCCCTCATATTTCTTCGACTTCAAATGCCTTGAGTTTTTTTAATCCTATGGAAAATTTGCTATTAAGTGTGGAGATTCTGAAAACTGAAAACTTGCTATGTTAGAAATTATAAACTCTCTTAAGAAAAATCAGACTTGGGAATTGGTCCTGAATCCTAAAAATCACAGAGAGAAAATTGTGGGGTGTAAATGGATTTTTAAGGTTAAAGAGGGTATTATGAAATATGATCCGTGTATTTTCAAAGCAAGACTGATTGCTAAGGGGTTTTCACAGAGAAAATAAGTAGACTATGATGAAATCTTTTCACCTCTAGCTAAATATAATACCATAAGGATTATTCTTGCTTAAGTGGCATGTTCTAACTTGGAACTTGAAAAGTTAGATGTTAAAACAAAGTTTTTGAATGGTGAATTTGAAGATTATATCTATATAGATCAACCTCTAGACTTTGTTGATAAGAATAAATCTGATCATGTGTGCTTGCTTAAAAGATCATTATATGGTTTAAGTGGCACCTAGAAAATAGTATAAAAGGTTTGATTTATTTATGAATAACCTATAGTTGCCTATGATTTACCAATCAGGCTTGGAGCTAGTCATGCTTATGAAAAGCACATCAGAAATATCTTTCAAAACAATTAGTACCCGGATGATTCGAAGGAACATAGAGGAATATTACGTGAAGAAGGTGAGTGAACTGATAGCCAGATTTAAGGCATCTAAGTATTATGTTGCCTTGACATCATATATATGGGATTCCAGAGCCCGTTTGGATTATTGTAATGTTGTAATCCACTACATTGATGATAATTGGACTATGCAAAAAAGAATTATAGGGCTCAGACTTGTAGATGGGTACATTGGTACGATCATTGCTAATTCTATCTTACAAGTACTTCAAGATTATGAACTTGTGAACCGGACCATCTCTATCATAGATAATGCGTCAGTGAACAAAAGGACGATAGACACCCTTGATCATGCAACGGTGGGGTTCTTCTCCACCTGAGGTGTGCTTGCCACATTATCAATCTGATAGTTCAAGCAAGCTTGGAAGCATTACATCCTTATGTTGCAAAGGTTTGGTTCTATTTCGTCAAATTGTTCTATTTAACATTATACACATACAGTTATACTTATACTAATTAAGCTTTTATTGTGATTTGTGAAACTCTCAGATTCGAAAGTTGGTTACTTGGATTAGGTTGTCCAACCAACACATTATTGCATTGAAAGCTAAATGTGTGTCTGCAGGCTTGAGGCCTCTTATATTTGACCTTGACATGCCTATCAGATGAAACTCCACATATATGATGCCCAAGAGAACGTCCAAGTACAGGATGCCAATTATGCAGTATTTCATAACACAACATATGCAACCTCTTTCAGCTCGTCCTCTAGAAGAAATAACCACTGATGAATGGATGTATGTGTCATGATTGTTGACTTCCCCAGAGTTTTCTATGATACTACCCTGGCTTTGTCCGGCAGTTATTACCCCACATATCCAGTAGCAATGCATCAACTTGTACTCATGGTGTTGAATCTCCATAACCACAAAGCTGATAGGTTCATTAAAGCAACTATTCCGCCTATGATGAGTAAGTTTATAGAGTACTCATGGTGTTGAACCTCCTTTGTTATATTCATTGGCATGGATATTGGCAAAGTTGGCAAAGTTTACAGGTGCAGTTGCAAAGATGCGTAAATGGTTGGGATTAGGAGAACCATGCCTATTGCCACCAAAATTGAGGTGTTCTTACTCGTGCACCTGCTCCTATTCGTGCTCCTACTCCCGGTCATCCTCCTCTGCCTCCTCTTCCTCGTTGAGTTGGTTTTGTTGGACTTTTGTTGGTTGGTTGACTTGATGGTTCTTTATTTTGTTGGACTTTTGTTGGTTGGTTGATTTGATGGTTTTTTGTCTTGTTGGACTTTTGTTGGTTGATTAAATTGATGGTTCTTTGTTTTATTAGACTTTTGTTGGTTGGTTGACTTGATGGTTCTTTGTTTGAGTTGGACTTTTGTCGGTTGATTGATTATTGTTTTATTGGACTTCTAGAAGAATTGTTTTGTGGTTTTGTAGATATTTCTCATTCATGATTGCATATATTATTTCGAGTTTAAACAAGTTGCATATATTATTCCGAGTTTAAATAGGTTGCATATATATAATTTTGAGTTTCAATAAGTTGTATATATTATTCCCAGTTTAAGCAGGTTGCATATATTTTTCTTTCAAATTATAAACAGGTTGCATATATTTTTGTTCAAATTATACAGGTTGCATATATTATTCCAAGTTTAAATACACAAGATCTAGAATAATAAGAATATAAACTTATAACTTATAAATACAACATTTATTGGTATACAGTTACAAAAATAATTTTATAAGTTATAACATTTATTATTTATAGTTCATCTTCATACCATATCCTAAGCTAAGTTTATAAGTTCATATATGTTTATAAGTTTATACTGTATAGTATAGTTTATACTTTATAGTTCATAAATTATGTTTATAAGTTTATATAAGTTTGTATTTTATATTTCATGCCCTAAGTTTATAAGTTTATATAAACTTACAAACTTTGTAACTTAAGAATATAACTTATAAACTTTGTAATTATAAAACCTATAAACTTATGAACTTAGGTTATGAACTATAAATTAGGGTATAAACTTATAACTTATCAACTTTAAACTTATATATAGCACCTAATTTATACATATACACCCAAAGTTTATAAATATATACTCTAAGTTTATAAGTTTATATATATTTATAAGCACAACTCGCTTCAAACCATGTGAACTTATAAATTTAGGGTATAAACTTAGTATAGTTTATAGCTCATACATTAAGTTTATAAGTTTATATAAGTTTTTAAATCTTAGGGTTTAGGAGTAAGAACTAAACCCTAAAATTTATAAAGTTTAGACTTTAGAGGCTTTTAGAAATGGGTTAATTTCATCCTTTTCAAAAACGTGCGGGTTAAAATGGTTTAAACGGATATACATTTATATAATGGGTTAAACGGATACCTATTTATAGAAACGGGTTGCAATAGTTTAATTTATTTTTTAAAATGTGCGGATACGATTTTAGGTTGTATCAAAATGGGCATAAAGGGTTTTGAACCATTTTTAAAAAGGGTCGTACCGGTTTCAGGTTTTGAAGCTCTTTATGAAAATGGGTGGTCTGTTTGGCCCAGACCACCCATATGGCGAACTCTAAGTGGAGCATGATAGGACCAGACTGTGTCCAACAGGGCTTGAGAGGGACTTTTCTTATCACTGTGCAATATTGTTGCCAAGGTGGTAGAGTATCAAAATCTGGTGGAGGAAACTTGGATAAGATCTAAAATAATAGTTTGGGGGAGTTATGTAGTTAAAGAAAAGTTAAAGGAGGAGCTAGGAGTGGTTATGAGGCAATGGAACAAATAAGAATTCGGGAACATTCACTTGAGGTCAGAATAGAGAAAAGAGTAGCTAAAATTGATGGAAAAAAAAGGTCAAGAGGGGTGCTACCCTGAACCACATGAGTCTCAACCGGGTGAAATTTGGGAGTAAATACAGAGTCTTGCTAGACTACAAGAGAGATACTGGTTTCAAAAGTCGTGGATACAATGGCTTCAACTAGGTTATGTAAATTCTAGCTATTATCATTGAAAAATGAAGAAGAATAGGAGAGGAGACAACATATGAGGTGTATGGAGTGATGGGAGATGGGTAGATGAGGTATGGGAAGTTAAAAGTACTTCAGGGAGCACTTCGAGAAAAGTTTTGCTGAGACTGATCACTGTTGATCGAAGTTGGATGGTGTAACCATGAGAAAGATCACAGAAGATCATAGATGATGTAAATTCTAACTATGCAACTGCAGGAGCATGAAAAGGATGGCTGAACATGGTGGTTAAACAATGAGGGAAGTTACATAGTGAGGACGACTTATGAGGGCCTCATAAACTCAAATGTTGAGCATTTCTTCATGAGAGGCCAAAGTGTGGGGGAACTTTATACCCAAAGTGTACATGATGCCATGGAGACTGTTACAAAACAGCCTCCCAACCAAGACAAATCTGAAGCGAAGAGTAGTCATCCAACAAGAGGTAAATGGGGACTATGTGTTAGACAAAAATTTGCCCTCAAACTGTTTCGCCTAACTCCACCTAACTCCCTCTGTATAATGTAAGTGTAGTTAATGAAAAGAAACAAGTTGAAAACAAGACACAAACAACTTACGTCTAAGTTGGTATCCGGGCAATGGCTCAATCGATCCGATCAGGCCTATAATTCTCATCATCTACCTAAGATTATTTTCCGGCACAAGAGATGGGCGACGATCTTACAAAGATCCCGGCTGCCTTACCTACGGTAAGCCCTGCCTTAGAAGATGTCACTAAAAACTTTGCACAAATCCTTACCCAAATCAACTATTCAGAACAAAACCAACCAATCTCAATCAGCGTCAAGCTAAGCAATCAGAATTATGTCCTATGGAATCGGCTAGCAAGAATGGCGATTGGAGGCAAAGGACAACTTCATCATCTTACGGATGACCCTCCTAAAGAGAATGTGTTAGGTATGTGACCTAGAGCATTGGGCTCTTGTTAGTTTCATGTATACTGGATGACTAAAATCATTTTGTTCCTTGAGTTTTAGATATTTATATTATGGATCATTTGGGTCGGTGGGACTCAAATTGTGAAACTCCATAATTTTATCAAACTCTAAATCAGTCCCTAGTCTTAAAAGTCATTAGCAAGGGAACAACTAGATGACTAAATTGACTAGCATGCGGATTAATGCATGACCATATTTTACAGATCATTGATATGAGGTATCTGCTTAATCACATGAAATATGAGTGTAAGAGGTACATCAATATTGGACTCGACCTACTTGACTTGCCGGATGGATTGTGTTTGTGTCATCGGTTAAGTCATATAGTATCAATTCAGTTATCTGAGATATTCATAATTCTGGGTGATGAATGTGTATTACGTGGGGTTATAAAATGCCTCTTTTGACCGAGGGGTTATAAAGGTACGTTTCCCGAATATGCACGATTCATGCTGGAAGGTATGGAATATCAAGATGATACTTTTGTCCATCTCATATTGCAGTAATAATTGTTATGCATGCAATTTGTGAAATGAGATAGTCACATTTTAACAATTATTTACTGATATATCAAGAAAGTGTTAATGGTCAATGATGACACATTCCTACGCTTGACATTAATCATTTGATATTAAGTGACGAAAGAATTAATACTAAATGGGATTTATAAGATCACGATGTATCTATATTATCTCGGATCATAATGCATTGCTAGATGCCGCTTATGATAGTACCGATTTAGATACGGATCCTATCCGGTCGCTCTATCTAGTGAACTGAATAATTAAATAATTAATTATATGAGACATAATAGGAAAATTTCACGGACGAGAATTAATTGGGTTTTGGTGGGACCTGAATCCAATTCAATTGCAATTTAATTGGGTTTAATGGATTAAATCCAAGTAGTCATTGAATTAAATCCAAGCCCAAATTATTTTAGTCAAGTGGGCTTTGAGCCGAATTGATCAATTTATTCTCATTTAATTGAATTTGGGCCCAAAAGCCCAAATCCAAAGGATTTAATAATCTTAGTCGGTCATTGAGAATAAGAGAATAAGGATTCCAATGTGTCTTCTTCTTCTTATCGCGAATGAAAACACGCGGTCGACTGAAATGACGAGAACGATTTCCGTCGCCGTGTTGTCGCCGGAACTTGGGTCTAGCAGCCCCTTCAATAGCCAGGGAGTGCTCCGGGTAGAGAGTCTCGTCCGTTGGAGATTTTCGTGAACCTTTCGATCGGTTCCTTCTGTACAGGTCTTCGATTTTCCGGCGGGTTTGTCAACTTCCGGCGAGATTAAGGTAAGTACGGCTTAACCTCCATCTTGAACACGTATTAAACTGGTTTTTGGGTTCGATTTCAACATTTGTCCAAATTTGAAAGTTTCCAAAATTTTAGAAATCGACCCGGTTGATCCTTCATCATTCACTTGCTGATAGGCCAAAGCCAATCAGATTTTTCTAGATTCAACAAGGATAATGCAGCACCATCAGCAACTGTTTTGTAGACAAACAACAGGATTTAACAACAAGTCATTAAAAGAGTATGAAAAGTGTTTGCTTCTAGCTCTATGCCAGAGCCATATTGCTTGCTTGATTTTTATGACAGAATTCATAAAATTAACTGGTACCAACTAGAAGTGAAAACTATTGTGTGCTAACCAAATTTGCCACATCATTGCTGCCTAGGTAGATGACCAACTCTCCTTACTACTCTGAGAGGGGTTTGTACCGTCAAAAGTCTCTAGAGATGGGGCCTGGCTAGGGAGCAGTAGGTCTATTGCTGGGGTGGCAAGCCACGTTTTGATTTCTCCCCAAACCTGCAAAGAGAAGGGGCAAAGAAAAAACAGGTTGTCAACTGTTTCTAAATCAGTAGAACAAATCGGACAGAGTGCTTCCTGTGCATCAAGTATGATATTCATTCTTCGTAGTGTTGCTTTTGTTGGAATAGCATCCTGCATCAATTTCCATATAAAGAAGGATATCTTTTTAGGCACCATCCTATTCCAAATGCCACCTAGAATTTGTCCCTCTTGCTGTGAATACACTTCAGGCCCTTCAGCAACAATCAGTTTGTAGGCATGACTAACAGTATTCCTTCATCGGTTGCCATCAAAGAAATACCTATCTTTTTCCATTCTTCTAAGGAGACCCCCTGTAGAGAAGCAAGTAAGTTTGTTAGATCAATATTTTATGCATCCCTTAGTTGTCTTCTCCATGACCTGCTCCATAACCTTGTGTTCCCCTCCCAACTGCCACATTCAGATATAAAGGATTCAAAGTTTAAGGTTACTATGTATAGTCTTGGAAACATTTTAGCGAGGGAGATATTGCTATGCCACTTATTCAACCAAACTTCAACTCCTGCACCATTACATACTCTAATCCTAAGTAACTGGGAAAACCAACTGGAGCTCACTGTTGCATGAATATCCTTCCACCAGTTAGAGGCATATGCCATACCCCTTCTTCTCCCTCTGCATCTAAGTGAAGGAAAGGTTGGCCTCATAAGTTCTCTGTGGCCACCTACAGTAAGGACACCATCTTGGCCATATTTGGATCGGATAATGTCCATGGCCAGACTACTTTCCCCACTGAGCACTCTAGCACCCCATCTTCCCAGCAACGCATCATTGAAGTTGTCCAGTCTCCTAAGTCCCAACCCACCCTTATCAACCTGTTCAGTGATCTTTTTCCAAGAAGTCTAGCAAGTTTTCTTCTTATCCTGGCTGCTATACCATAAAAGGACCTTTAGGCAGCAATGAGTTTTCTGATGACTAAGGGTGGTGCTTTAGCAAAAGCAAAATAATGTGAGGGTAGAGCTGCAAGGGCAGAGTTAAGAGTGATTTTCCCCCAGGAGATAGCTATCTATATTCCAAGTGATTCAAGGCCCTTTTGAACTTTTCTAGAATAGGGCTCCATGTTGCGAATCTTGATGGGGTTTCTCTCACTGGTAGCCGCAGGTATTTAACTAGGAGAGAGCTAGTTTTACACCCCATAAGGCTGCCATGTCTTCTAATATTTCCTGCTGCATATTGACCCCAGTAAGGCTGCACTTTAAACAAGTTGATCTTGAGACCAGAGGTGATATCAAAAACATGCAATACAGCTTTACGATAAGGCTATCTTTGGGAAGTGGGGTGAGAGAATACTATAGGGCAAGGAGAATTTAGCCACAGATATACTCAAATCTAAATATGGCACCCCTAAACATGGTGTGCAAGTTGGTAGATTTAGAGTGCTCCAGGAACCACAGCAGCTGAGTATCAGTACTAGAGGGCGCAGACGAGGTCTGGGTTATGCCTCCACCTGGTGGAAGGAACTGATGGATCTCCTTAATCAATATTGGTTTGTAAATAATGTGGAAATCTGTCTTGGAGCAGGGACATGAGTCAGATTCTGCAGGATAGTTGGTGAATAACTAATTCATTTGTTGTTTCCTTCCATGATCTGTATAGGTTTGCAGCTGATAAATATGCTTTGGTGTCAGCATATCTTCAAGGTAGTGCAGATGGCAGCCATTCTACTTGCTCTTGATACCAGCATATTCTGAATCTATCTGATCAGGTCCTACTAGAGGAAGAAGTAAACCAACTAAGGTATCTGTGGAACAGGTACTCACCAAAGAAGCAAATAATTATGGCATGGCGCTCCCAACTGCAAGCTCTACCCTTAAGATCAGCCCTGCATCATAGAAGGATCACTCTTTCTGACAAGGATATCAGATGCATTTTGTGTCAAGCTGAGGATGAAACATTTCCACATTTATTTCGATCCTTTTTCCTAACAAATTTTATTTGGCAGGGGGTACAACAATGGCTCTTACCAGCAGCTGATATTGCAAAGGAAGTTCCTAATTTAATGCAGTTCTGCTCTATCAAACAACCAGGCACTAACATGGATGCATGGAAGGCTATCCAGATGTTCTTCAATTGGCAGATCTGGAAGTTGAGAAACAGACTACACTTTGAAGGGAATAGTGTGCTTGCAGAGGATGCTATCCACATGATACAAACAAATACATGGTGGGAAATCAAAGCTAAGAGGCCAACTGGTCAGTTTCATTACTCCCTGGTGGACTAGAAGTTACAGCCTATAATCTGCTTGTTATTTTAATATGCGAAGTAACTGATGTTATACTTAGCTCTGAGCATGTGCAGATTGTTTGCATAGATGGAGTCCATAAATCTGACCACATTATTTGCATACATGGCAGGTGCCTGATCCTTTTTGCTCAATAGGTGACTACTCTGAACATGGAACAAAATCAAGAATTGATACAAGGAAAATCAAGGACTAACAGGGGAAAGATGTTGTGTTGTTTTCTTCAAAGTGAATTACTATATCCATGCCTAACCGGGTTATGCCCTCTATACATTATAGGGATAGATCATCAAACAGGGAGAAGTTGTCTACCAATTGATGCAACTCAAGTGTCACCCCAACTCAAGACGACATACCAAAGCAACCACGATCCATTGGAGTTTCCTAGTGACCCTATCACTCGTGCTAGAATGAGAAAATTCAAGGAAGGGATAGCTTTGTTGCTCTCCAACTTAGGGGTCGATTGTTTTGGGCCGAAAGGAAGCCTACAAATCCAAGACACTATGATTGTTGGGACATCCATAATCATCTATTCCATGGCCCAATACCACGTGTAGCATGGCATCAAGGTGGCTCACACGTTGGAGTGGACCAGCCCAAGTTAATTCATTTACTCCAAGTGGATGAAACTTTTGGCCCAAGCCCAATGTGATTGGCTTGAAGCCAAACTCGACCACAAACTAGAAGTCCATCTTGGACACCAAATCTCATCCAAAAATCAGCCACAAAGGGCGTTCCAAGTGGTGGTCAAAGAG
>JAOWBN010027990.1:0-10399 GCA_028565015.1 Pinguicula moranensis
GTTAGAATCTCCCTGCTGAATCCAATTTATTCTTGCTTTCTGGAAGGTGAGATTGTCCAATGTGTTAGCTACTTTGAGAAGATCCTCATCCAGCATATTATGATCTGATTCTAGGCTAGCAGATAGGCTGGTAGTTTCAACCTGGTTTCCTAAGACTGCAATCTGCTATAAAATCATTATTCTCTTATCAGCTAAATTCCTTGGTTCAGCAAGATTCCACTATTTTATACTAGCTTTAATAGCTTGTAACTTGGTTTTGATTCTGAAGCTTGCATAGCCCGGTGGATTAGTGGAGGTCCAGATCCTTTTGATCATTTTTGTAAATGTTTTGTCTTCAATCCAGCAATCAAGTACCCTGAGGGGTTTTGGACCCCAATTCTGCATCTTACAGCATAAACTGACAGGACCATGGTCAGAATCATCCTTCCTCAAATCTATTTGAATCCAGTTGATGTCATTGCCCAACCATTTATCATCAACCAAGAATCTATCTAACCGGCTCATGGCCTTCAAAGATTTGATGTACTAGGTGGATTTTATTCCTTCCATTTTCAGGTCTATCAAATGTAGATCTCTAACCAAGTCATTGAATGCCTCGAGTTCATCATTATTGGGGCAATGAGTTGTGCATCTCCTCTCCTCCTGTTTAAGTATTACATTGAAGTCTCCCATGAGACACCATTTTTTTATCCTCTTTATCTGCCAGAAGCTCCCTGATTTTCTGCCATTGTTGTATCCTGGAGGATAGATCCCTTGGTCCATAAATATTTAGCATAGTGGAAGGTATTGTCTCATTAGACTAGAAGCCATATATTCCTAGGAGACCAGTATCAGAGAAGACAGAATTAATGTGGAACTTATGCTTATTCCAAATGCATAACAGACCTCCTGATTGTCCGGCTGATCCCAAGTGCATCCATTCAAAGTCTCTGTCCATCCATAATTTAGCACACATTTTCTGATTCATTCATTCTACCTTGGTTTCTTGTAGACTTAAAAAATCCGATTTCTCTTTCATTATGAAGGCTCTTAATCTTTTCCTCCTTCCTGGGTTGTTTAGGCCTCTAATATTGTAGGTTATTACTTTCATTGAGGACCGGATTCCTCACCTTTCCTACCACTGCCAGGTGTTAGAGGTTTCTAGGATTTCCTCATTTGTCCATTCATGTGTACAATGTGGTGATGAATTAATTCTAGATTTTGGCCATAAGTGATACCAAGTTTGCACCAGTTTCCATTACTATATCAGTTTCCTCATTCAGCTGTTGTGAGTGCTCCATTTGACTATTCTGAGGATGTATATCACCCAACCATTTGTCTAGAGTAGTTTGTGCTCTAGAGTTGTCACAATCAACCTGTTTTTTTGGACTGACTTCTGGTTAATACCCCAGGCTTCTTTATCTTCACATTAGAACTTTTCTTCAGCAGTGGGGATGTTCCTACCAGAAGAGGGAAAGCAGAAACATTCCTCAAATCAACTTCATTTTCCAGAGGACTCTGTCGACTAGACTGGTCCTCTATCATCATTGTAGTTCCAGATATATGTACATCCTCAGCAACTAGGTCGTGTTATAATCCATAGCAATGGATACAGTATCCATAGTAGCCTGCTCCTTGGGAATAGTCTGAGACCTTGATGAATCACTGTGGATGTATATGCCTTTTAGAGAAGATGGTGAATAAATATCAAAATACCCTTAGGCTTGGGTTATGAGATGCTCTCTATCAAAGACAGTTTGGAGTAGAGCTCCTTCATCCCAGTCCATACAGGATTTAATTAGGACTTCCTCCTGTAGCATTGTCTTAATACTGAGGGAAGGCTCAATGCTTACCTCTGTAGATGCAGCCTCATTTGTTCCCGTAGTCAATTCTTACTCACAAAAGGAACCACTGATCAAACGAGAGTAGTTGGCATGGGTGCTCTGCACAGTATCATTTAAAACCAGGCCTTGTTTAAAGAGTTCAGCTTTTACTGCTTTGGAGTTGGATTCCTTTTGATAGGGATGTGCAAGATTATGATCCATATATTCCTCCTCTGAAAGGTGCTCTGAGATCATAGTTGTAGACGCTTCTGACTCAGACCCATCATTGATCTGAGACCACAAGGAATTCAACCCCTCTTTGTGGAATTCCTTGATACTTAATGTGAGCTTCAATCCATTCAGTATTACACATAGATGTTCTGGTAAGCTCATAACAAGATCATGTTGAATTAGTACCATAGCCGCCTCCAGATGGCTGTGTTGTAATGAACATTCGTCAATCTTCCTGCAAATACCCAGAGCAGATCCAATTTTTGTTAAAATATACTATGTCCAGTATTGAATAGGTAGGCCATACACTTTAACCCAAGTTAACATGTGTGGAGGTGGAAGACTCTTTTTATTCCAAGGAGATAAGTCTAACAGCGAGTTCTTAACCCAAGATGAGTCATTATTAATCAAGTTATCCAGGTCATGTTCCTCTTCTTTCCAAAGGAGAACAGAGACTGGACTGACTAATATGTTCAGATATCCCGCCTGTTGGAAGCAACGCCAATCTATGTACGAATGCAGAGATCCTATATAACCGAACTTCAGCGAAGATTGATAATCCTTATCCAGATCAATCAATAAAGGGTTGATGCGGGATTCACCCACCACCATAGGTTTGATCACACCTTTCCCAACTATAAACTTTGTTGGGATAACTTCATGGGTCATTGGTGCCAGAGATGGCATAGTTGGTTTAACCTTGTGCTGCACATTATCTCTAGGAGCTGGTAGTGTCTTACCCTTTAAACATTGAGCTCTGTTAGCTTGGAGCTAATAGGAGCCAATCCAGAGATTATTAAGCTTAAGTAGTAAGGCTTCTTCTTCCATATCATCAGCAAAAGTCACAAACCCAAAAGGCCTTCCATGGTTGTTCAGTTTGCGTGTTATCTTAAGGCTCCTCACCTTACATTGTCTGCGTAGCAGGGATTTCAGATGTGTCATTTCATAGTGTGAAGGGAAGTTTGATATATAGTATGTGACTGAATCAACTTCGGTTGTCCCTTGAGATTGTACGCGAGGTTCGAGCCTTTCATGGACAGAGATAGGGTTCCGAGAAATAAGCATATCCGCATACGAGATTGCATCCCGCTTCTTGGCAGGTAGGGGAAGCAGAGGTATCTTCCCCGCTTTCATGTAAGCACGCCTCATCTGTTTCAGTTGTTGTGGAGGTAAACTCCATATATGTTTGGACATGGCTAGGATTTATAGGTACTAACAGCACGAAGTAGGAGGAGAGGGAGGAGAAGTTAGTGTGGTTGAGGTGTAGGAGTGCGTGAGGCGACCTAAAGCAGGTGCAAGTGTGGTTGAGCTATAGGAGTGCGTGAGGCAACCTAAAGCAGGTCAGGGGATTGAAGCTAGTAAACGCCTGAATACCAGCTCCTTAATGACCAAAGAAAATAACTAATAAACGGAGGAGGAAGGAAACTTGCCGACGTTTAACATCGGACAGTCGATGCGGAATTACACTATTCATGCAGAGATCTCGAATATTCGGGGACCTTCCCGGGCACGTAAAGTGTCCCCAGGAGGAGGAGAGAACGGCGAGCTAGGGAAAGCACTAATATAATGGTTGTTTCTAGGAGAAAGACGAAGGTATGGTCGGAGAAGACACGGGTTTACTATTCATCTCAAAGCTCTGTACAAAGAGGAAATATCTCGAAGTTCTGTCTTCTTGAGATCACACATTGATTAGCTAAGGGATTCATGTTGATGGAAGGATATTTGTAAAATTATATTCTCATCTTATTGGTTTAATTCACATCTTTGCAGGGTAATAGGGAATGGCCAGAATTCTAAATTCTGGACAGATGCTTGGACTGCCTCCGGTTGCTTGGCTTATGAGTTTTATCGCTTCTATAATGATGCCAACGAGAAAGAAGCATGTATAGGTGACAATTTAAATGATTAACGAAATGCACAAAATTGGATGTGGTTCTGGTATAGGGGATTGTTCGGATATGAAGAAGAATTGATGCTCATTTCACTTGCTACGCTACCAAACGTGTAACTTAACCTTGAATAACGGGTACATGGATACAAGTAGCACATGGTGAAACAGGTAAGTTCTCTTCAAAATCATCCTATAAGATATTGATGCATTTTATGGGCAAGCTGGAAGGAGTAGATACTAAAGCAACAACTTGTTTGAACAACTACATGCCAAGACGTATACAAGCATTTGTGTGGAGATTATTACAAAACCGAATCCAAACTTTCAAGAACCTACAAATTAGAGGCACCCGCGTGACTCAACTTTCAAGTATTGTATGTGCCTTCTAGCAAAAACATCTAGAAACGCTCACTCATATCTTTTATGAGTGCAAAGTGATCTATAGGTTATGGACGACTTTCTACTTATGGCTAGGATCAAGGTGGACAGAGTGGGTCCGGCCCGCTCTCCATCAGCGTCTATACCCCTAAAAAGAACAAGAGTAATTCATACAAGCTTTGCCTTTTACAAGCAAAAGGTTATGGTTCCCTCCCCCTCCCCAATCTTTTTTGTTGGGTATGAATTTACAAACATACTCTCCTCTCTCCATATAAAAACAAAAGGTTCGAATATTTGAAGCTTTTCATAATATTTGCAAAAATGACCGAAGTGTTGAGGATTTTTGAAGAAGCTTTCCACAAATCAAATGGAGGCTATCCACTAAAGCATGCTTCCAAACTTTGTCTTCGGACTAGTTTGGATCTTTATCTTATTTTAGTTTTCTTGATTCAGATGTAATAGTAATGGTAAAGAAAAGCGAAATGGAATTTATTGTAAAACTTTGACTCAAATACTCAAAAAAATGCTACAATCATGTGAATGGCCTCATTTAGTTAGGTATTCATGTTCGGTTAGTAATCAGTATCTGAAAAATATTATCAAATTTTGCTATTTCTGGCATTAGTTGTTATGTGCTGCATTTTGTGTGATTTATAATGATGTCTCCAATAGATTTTGAGGTCTAAAATTCCATTTGTTTTTTCGTTTCTTTTTCAATAAAATTGAATTTTAGTGGACAGTTTCGAAACTAGTGGTTGTGATCATTCGCCATATGCATTGCTTCACAAAATCAAACTTTGAAACTCAATTTTTTCCATGAATCATTTCTATTCCAATTCAGATATGCATGTTGCATGATGCTCCAAACAAGAGAAAAGTTCTTGGTAAAAAGAACAAGAGGAATTAATAAACTTGTTCTATAGATATAGTTCTCTAATCAGTATACATGTCTGCCTTAATGGGGAAAAAGAACAAAATATGTAGATATTTTTGTTGTTTGATTTTGTATATATTTTATTAATAATTTTTTATTGGAAGTTAACTTTATAATATATATATTAATGGTTTAACTTTTATTTTTATTTTATCATTGTTTAAGATGGTAAAATTACTATTTTTCATGTTGAGCAGATAAATTATTTTATCATCCTCAAAAAAAATTACAACGACCCCCAAAGTTTTTCTATTTCACCCATAAATTTGTTTTTATTCCCCCTTCTAATTTTTTTTTTATAACCCCGACTAAATTTTTTTATGGCCTCCTCTAAAAAAAAATTTGGCCAAACCCCCCTCCTAAATTTTTGTGTTGCATCCGCCTTGGCTAGGATATACTTATATTGGTGCGAAATCAGATGAAGAGCACTACATTAAGCATAATGGGCTACTATAGCGAAAAAAGTGGGCAGATTTTTGAAAATCTTAGTGGCATGAGTTGGTGTGGCGTATTTGCGGAATTATGAACCGATGACTCTTCTATTGTGAGGTTTCAAATCTATTATGGGAACACAAAGCTACGATGGCAATGTTGTGAATTTGGACACCCATATAGTGAAGTGGAAGTTGGCTTGGTGAATGGGGATTGGTAGTGGTAGGCAAACGGGCCGGCCGGGCTAGCCCGGCTTGCCTGTTTTGAAAAAATGGACTAGGCCCACCGGCCCGTTTTACAAAATGGGCCAAACCCGCTCGCCCATTTAAGAATATTAGCCCACACGGCCCGTCCGTTTTTGTATTTTTTGTATTTTTATTTTTATTTTTTTTTAATGTTTTTAATATTTTTTTAATATTTTTTATTATTTTTAAATAGTAAAACGGGCTGGCTTGGCCCACCCATTGAGCCCAGCCCGCCCGTTTTGCACGGAAGGCCCGCCAGGCCCATTTAAAAATTGGCGGGGCGGGCCCGTTGCCCCATTTTTTACGGGATGGGCAGGGCGGTTTGCCCACCCCATTTACCTACCTCTAGAGATTTGCTATGCAATCCTTGACTATGCATTTATTATAAGTGATCCTCTACATTTTGTAATGCGGGTACCATTCATTTTTTTTGGCTTATGTGCCGTAATAAAATATTTAATTTTCTTCATAAAATATAAACAAAACAAAAAATAAGATGCGTCTCCTCATTAAGGGAAGGAAGGTATAAGTAGATCTGGGAAACGGAATGGGACTGGACCAGCCCGATTCTAAATTTTGTAGAAACCTCCAGTTGGACCGCCGGTCATACAAAAAAAATTACATATATGGTTGTAGATTTTAGGGTTGAATTTTAGGATTTAGAGTTTAGGGTTCAGAATTTTAGGATTGTTATATATATAGTTTAAAATTTATAAACTTACATAGATAAATTATACTTTATAGTTTATATAGTTTATTCAATACTGTAATGTTTATATAGTTTATAAAATGTATAGATAATTATTTATAAGTTTATATATAAGTTTAGGATTATAAGTTTATAGTATATATAATTATAGGGTTTGGGGTTTATTATTATATATATATATATTGACTTACATATATAAATTATACTTTATAGTTTATATAGTTTATATCTATATAGGTTATAAGTTTATAATTTATATAGTTTTATAAATAAAGATTTATAAGTTATAGGTTTAAGGTTATATATATACATATATATATATATAAATTTACATATATAAATTATACTTTATACTTTATATTTTATATATTTTATATCTATATATTGTTTAGTTTATATAGTTTGTAAATTTAGGGTTATAAATTTATAGTTTATATAATTTATAAATAAAGATTTATAAGTTTAGGTTTAAAATTTATATAGTTTATATACATGTTTGAGGTTATAAGCTTATAATATATATATATAATTATAGGGTTTTAAGGTTTATTGTTATATACATAGTTCATAATTTATATATATAAATTATTAATTAACAATATAATTTATATATACAGTTATAGGTTTGATCATTTTAGGATTTAGGGCTATATATATAGGGTTATATATAAATTACACTTTATAGTTTATATATTTTAAATACACTTTTATACACTAGAAAATTAATGTGATTTTTGAAATTTAAATGGCATAAAAATAATTTTAATTAAAAACAATTAGCCACGAACCAACACGGTTCATCGTACCAGAATCGTATGAACTATACCGGATTGGCGGAGCCGGTACAACTGGCCCCAAGCGGTCCAATTGCAATCCAAGAAAATCCTTGACCGCGGACAGGCAGTTTCTGGCAGTCCGATCTGGTTCAACCAATTGCCTACCTCTAGGTATAAGAGAGATTAAAAATATATTTAGCATCCATTTCAAAATATAAAACATGTTAAGAGAAAAGATCCAAGTTAGGCCCGTTTGGTAGAGATGCATATTCTTAACCACCGAGAAACTGAGTGTAACCTCTATAAATACCCATTACCTCTTCATTTCAATCACACCAATTTCTTACTCTCTCTTTCAACTCTCAAGTCTCACTTAATATTATCACTTCGAAGTCCAATTCTCGATTTCTTACTACTAGCGCTTTTACTTAGCAACTGTTCCATTTATTGTTTTACTTTACCAAGAAAATATCGAAAATATCTCATATTCCTTCTTCATGAATACCTCCCTCGTCCCCCGCCCCAATTTCGAGACGACATTTCATGAATTTGTTAATGAAAATATTGATCTTACTGTGATTCGCAATTTATGGAAGAAAGACGTTCATTGCCCGACGATGTTACTTCATATTTGTTCGCTCTAGTGAAAACCTTCAACCCCAATCAGCGTCGCCGACTTCTCAGCCTCTAACTCAACATACCATGCAGGATAATAAGGCAAGCAAATCTCGAATATAGCTCGAATTTTGTGACAAGGTTCTAGTTTTGGTAAAGGCCCCAACCACTATTATGCATAAGATGTTTGATGAAACACATAATGAAACTAATATAAGCTTCATGATAATAAGTATATTACAAGAGTATAACTTACAACAACAAATATATATTGTTCTTTTGATAATGCATCTACTAATGGTAAATGTATATCTGAATGAAAATAATTGTTTGTTCTTCGTTTGGTGGTCGTTTATTTCATATTAGATGTATTTGTCACATTATTAATTTGTGTATACAAGGTGCTTTAAGGTGTATTAATTTAAGTAATAAATTTTTTAGCAAATAGACTAAAAGTAATGAAACAATGTTTTAGATTTTGTCATAAAAGTGGTAATAGGCCGTTCAATTTAGTGTAGATGTAGCAACTCGTTGGAACCCAACTTACCATATGCTTAATCAAACAATTCCTTATAAAGAGTTAATGTGTAGATTTTTTAATACATTCCATAATCATATATGTTTATATATGATAAATTAGAAAGATACTTAAAAACTTTTACAATTTTTAAAACATTTTAATGATTATACGAAAGAATTATCTCATGTGTATAAGCCCACTTCGCATTTTATTGTTCCCATTTTGTTGATATTAGAGAAATGATATAGAATTATGAAAGGGAAACTTGCTTACAAATTGCCTTATAAGCTATTAAAGAAAAATGGTATAAATATCTTCTAGATATACTACTACTTAGCCTAGTTGCAATCGTCTTAGACCCACAAATTAAATTAGAAGGTTTAATAATATATGTAGAAGATTATTATGGTAGATTTAAACACGAGTATGATGAGTCAATTAAAGATTATAAGGAAATAATTACAAGTATAAATAATTCATTAAATAAGTTATATCTAGAATATAAAGTACGCTTAGGTTTTACGAGTCAGGCTTTAAGGGTATATGTTTTTGGTGGAAGTTGTTCTAGTGGAACCTCAAGATTAGGGAGTCTAAGAAACTGACTATCCGTTAAACGTGTCAGGCCTTCGTCAAGTCCACACTTGTGGAACTTACCATTATTTATCCACTACTTTTGAGATAGCATAAATAGGTTTAGAAGAGGATGAGAATATGTTTGATATTCTTGGCTGATAGAGGAACAAATCACGATATTTTTTAATATTATATGCCATGACAAAAGAGGTTCTAGCATGTTCAGTTTCAACTATTAAAATAAAACAAACATTTAGCCAGAGAGGGTATATGTTAAACAACCACCATTCAAAATTAAGCCCTTGAAACTTGGAATATCAAACGTGCCTGCAAGATTGGATAGCAGCGGAGCATAGAGGTCAAGAACATCCATCCGTTGAAGATGATCCATTCGAACTAAATGAAGATACGAGATTAGCATGCACATCAAGCCCAACCGATCTCGAATGATCAAGTAGATATAAGAAATTATATAACTATGTGGGCTTTAATTCATTATGTATACATACAAAAATGATACATAAGCAATTCGATTGTAAATATTAATTCATTTATAATTAAATTCAAACCCTTTTCTCTCCATATTTTTTCTTAATTATATTAAAAATAAAAAATAATTTAGATTATAAATATAAATATTTATATTATTTGTTTATTATTTTATATTATATATTTTCAATTTATAATTGTATTCTAATTTAATATAATTATTTTATTTTATTAAATATTAATAATATATAACAATAAAAAATTATAAATTTAAGTAAATTGTAACTTATAATAATATATTTTAACATTTATAGACCTATATTACAAATATATAATAAGTAAAAAATTTTAAAAAAAATTAGAGTGATAAAAAAAATTAAAAAAATTAAAAAGAGTGGTTACACCGGAGGTTTTAACCATATTATCAATCGTGTCGGAACCGTAATAAAATATTCTGAAATCATAAGACTGTAAAATGGCAATAAAAATCGAAGAAAATCGTCAATCAACTTATCCAACATCCAACTGTTTAGATTTTAATTTTGATTTTTCAAAATGGTCAATAGAGAAAAATCAGCAATTCGACCATAATGTCGTCTCTACCTTTGAGACTCTATCAAAATACTTAAATAAGTACCCGCTCGGAGACAACCTAGAGAAATGGGGCATAAATCCTAGAAACTTGGTTCTTTCTTGATATGAACCTAGCCAACTTGTGACTAAACCCAATACCAAATTGGAGGTTCAAAAGAAAGGACCAAAAAATTGACAAACTTGTCGAGTATTTGACCCAACACCTATGAA
>JAOWBN010028000.1:0-10398 GCA_028565015.1 Pinguicula moranensis
GCCAAGGTAATCGTTCAGTTATTGAATATTATCATGAGAGACTATCCTTGAAATTGAAAGCAGGAGTAGAAGAAGATATTGAGTCGGCCAAGGCTAGATTCATCTATGGCCTCAATTAGAATATTCGGCGTTGATTAAATAGGTACACCCTTCATTGTCATGGTATTGAGGAATTATTGTCTTATCCAGAGATGATTGAATGACACTTTCGAGAACCAGCTGCTAATCATATGAAATCTGTTGTTTCTACGAAAAGATGAGTGGACCAATGGCCTAGAAAGGATCCTTCAAAATATGATCAGAAGGTGACCAATGGGGGAGATGTATATAGTGAGCATGAGATTGAGGAGAGCGATCCAAGTGCCCTTAGCCTACTCATGACCGATGAGATTGTGAACACCGAGTTAGTCTATTCAATAAGAGAGGAAGTTGTTTCAAAAGATGTTTCATTTCTTGTTGAGAAATCAGAAGAAAATTTGAGTTCTCCTACCGACATCATGGTAGTTCCTATAACGGATTTTTCACTTGAGGACAACGGGGGGAAAGAGTCCATATTCTATTTTTTCGAGCAGAGACATCCAAATCAGATCACCTTGTTCGATTTGTACCAGGACCCGTGACTGGCTTGAATGCAGTGCCATCATGATGCGATTAGACTGGAATCTTTCAATGAACATCTGACATTGATAGTGCACCAGTGGTCGTTGTGAGTGTGATGTCAGGTTCAGACTTGGAGCAAGATAGTTTTGAAGATGAACCACCTTTCACGTTTGCAATGAATTTGTGTCCTATTTTGACAATTATTTATGTGGATTATACTTATGATATATTGGAGATGATCAATCGTAAGGTCAAAATTCGAGGGCGATTTTTTTTCAAGAAATGGGGAATGATACGATATTTGATAGAAATTTCGACATTGTTACCAGCTTATGCAGAGTATTCTAATTCATATAAAGATTTGGATTCGAGAACGAATCCTTCGCAGGAGGGAGGGGATGATGTGAATGTTGGAGGTCCGGGTAGAATTTAGATTCTTGCATGGTTTAAAGTAATTGGACCCTGCAAAGTGATTACAACAAAACACAATTTTGTGGTTTCTTCCAATCAGAAGCACAAACATAGTTGGATCGATCTGAAAATTTAACTGGAGTCAGAAGAATCACTGGGCATCTTCTTATTCAGAGGAGATCGAATTTTAACGATCTGATCGTGATATATGAATTTCGGAATAGACTGCTTTCGTTCATTCACGATATGTTATTTGCAGCATTGCGCAGTCTTGGTTTTATAGGCGACCGGAGGTTTTAACGTGTTTTGATCGAGCTGAAATTTTATCCATTGACAGAGGACTTCTCAATACATATTCTAACAAAAAGGAGATCAAATTATAATGGTCCGATGATGAGTTATTATTTTCGGAACATACTGTTCTCGATTTTGAAGTTGACACGCGAGTTACTGAGACCAGATCAAGCATATGGGGTGTTGCACATGTAGGAGGTCACGGCCCCTACTAGGAGATGTCAAGATGGATCTTTATTTTCCTTCTTATGTATTTTAATTAAACTAGTCCATTAGTTTGTTAGAATTTTGAATTTTTATGTAATTAGGTAATTTCATACTTTTTAGGAACTAAGTTAGGATGAGCTCAAATAAAGTCTAGAGATTAGAATCATAGGCCCATTAAAATTGTAGCCTATTTAAAGGCAGATTTCACTCGTTTAAAAAAAGATTTTTATGACGTTAATTTCATTATGAGCTTTGAGAGATCTCTCTTTGTTTATTGAATTCCTATTCTGAAGAGAATTAGGTTGCATGCATCTTAGGTACATGTAAAGGTTGATTTTATGATACTCGTATTTATCATAGAGTAGATCCTTGGGTAGGGTTTGATTGAACTTCTTGTTTACATTCGTTTCTAGCGTAGTAGTTGGCTAGGGGTTGATGTTCCATGTTTGATTAGGTTTCTACGGCATAATACGTTTCTTCCATCTCCATTCTTTTCCATCCTTCTATTTTGTGTAACTTTTTGTTGGGTTGCACAATCTATCACTTTTTGTTGTTTAATTTTGAATTTTGTTCAATTGGTGTGTTTTTAGTAATAAAAGAATAAGTTCCCGACTCCACATTTATCTTCCGCTAGTAAAGATTCACATCAGCATGGCTATATCTGAGGAATGAAAGATTTCCATAAAAGAGAAAATCAAAGCTTATGCCAAAGAGAATATGGATCATTCCAAGTGGTTGCAAGGATTAATGACAATGTTATAAATTGGATCTACCTCGTAAGTATAATGTTAGTACTAATTTCAATGTTGTTGACTTACTTCCATTTGATGTAGGTGTGATTTGAGGACAAATCCTTTTTAAGAAGGGGAGAATGATGCAACTTAAATTACACCCAAACCTACTAATGGCGTGGACCAAGAAGACGCGTGAGATGGTATTTGCACGACGTGACTCAATAAGGTATCAAGAAGGCCCAATCACATGCCTAAGAGCCAAGAAATTCAAAAAGACTTTGAACTTTATGATCCAAGTAGTTTGGGCTCGAGAATAAGGAAATAGACCCCAAGGCCCATTTATGCTTAGTGGGCCTCACGGCCCAATTGAAGAAACCTGACCCATAAACATGATCCAAGTCATGACCCAAGATGAAAGCCCAACAAAGAATTGCACGTGTGGAGTGAAGAGTCCAAGGACATGGTGTGAACAAAGACCAAGCCCAATCAATTAATAAAGAATCTCACAGATACGGAAATTCCCTTCAAAAAGATTGCCCAATATATTCCTTCCTTACCCAAAGCTATTTAGGTAGAATTGTTACTTAATAATTGTTTATCTAAAATAGCATATTTTTATACTATTAGGACACAACTTCTAGGCTATTAGCAGTCCTAAATTCTGTCCCCCCTTCTGTATAAAGGGGAACAACCCAAACAATGTATTGATTCAAGTTTTGTGAGATTAGGTCTCTCTTTTGGTTTTAAACCAATATTCGACTTATCTTTTCTTCTTAGTCAACTGGCATCAAATTCATATTGAACTATCCTTGATTCTTGGTAAGCACAAGTTTCTTTTAGGGGATTATTTAGTTGCGTTGTCGGTTAGACAAAAATGTGACTTCTCGTTTGACACACATTGTCTTCAGGCGAAAGTACAACAAAATCGTCCATTAGATCGTGTTCTTTGGATCATTGAATTAGGTATGGGGTTTTACCAAAAGTTTGGCAAGAATTCATATAACCTTTCGGACGAACAAGAACCAGTGTCACATTCTTCCTTTCCAAGTCCATATTGTGAAAAGGAATGCCAAAGAGTTAAGTTGTTTTCTTCCATATGCCCACCACCAGACCACTTCCTGAGAATATATGATCATTTGTTTATAGTTGTCTTGGATTGCAACAATCATACGTTGAAACCAGCTGAATTCCCCTACTTTTAATATTTACATATGGCTTTAACCACTTCTGTCATACTCTCCAAGCACATAGAGCCATTTTTTGGTGGTACGATTCTATTCCAAATGTTATTTAGTTCCAAATACAGGGGCTCTCTCTCTGATGCCATTCCAAGTCGAGGTTATACTAATGTTTCCTTATCCCTTTGGCATCCATATAGTAAAATCATCCCCAGCTTTTGCAGCATTTTCTCAAAGTTTGGTTTGCTTTATTTCCTCACATATGTTCTGTCCCAAAACTTCATCCACTAGCTCCAGCTTCCATTCATTTGTTTGCCAGAAATCTTGCACCCTAACCTCCTTGTTGATCACATGCGCCACATTCGTTGCCAGTGGATCCGAACTAAGCCATTTATCAAATCAGAAAGATGAATTACCTTTTCCCACTATGGTTTTGATATTTTCTACCACCTCCGACCTCATGTTCATTGCTTATTTCAAGAACTGCGAGTCCTCCCCTATGATTCCTTGGATTAGCAAGTGGTCATTTTTATTGTATTTAGCGCGAAAGTATTTACACCATAGAATCATTCCTCTCAGCATATTTCCAGACTGATATTCTTTATTAAGGGTTTTATTTTCATATACTCTTGGTAAAAATAAAATAAAAAATTTTGTAATGTAAACAATCAACTTGAATTTTTGTATGATATAAAATATGATAAGGCAATGATATAAAAAAAATTGGAATTCGAGAATTATACCAAAATCCTGAAGTTCCAAAAATTCTGGGACTTCGAGATTTAAAGATGGCAACGGGATTGCCTGTACTGCTCCTGAATTTTTCGATCCGGGAACAGGAATGGGCTATTCCCATACCAAACCCAAATTATAGGCATTTGGAAAAAAAAATGGGATTAGGAAATCCAGAAATCCCAAACTTCAGGATTTTGGGATGGGAATGGGAATGGGAATGCCCAAGTTGTTCCAAAAAAATTTCGGTCCGATAACGAAAATAGCCTATTCCTAGACCGAAATCCCGAATGGTCATCCTAATATCTTCGCAACAGTTGGTTCTTTTTTTTTTTTTTTGATAGGTCAGTTGGTTCTTTTCGCTCATATGTTCCTTCAGGAGCCCTAATATAATATCCAAAATGATTTGCCACCCATTTGAAGAATTTATTGGACCAAACGGAATATGGTGCTCCTTCTACTGTTATCCAACAGGTACGCTGCTCTATTTGATCTTCTTTCTCTTCAGAACTTCATGATTTTAGACTAGTAAACATGTTTAGCACTTGCAGTGATTTGTCCATCATAAGTGCTTGCTTGCTCTGCTGATCTGAAGCTTTCAGTAGGCGTATTTCAGCGTTAGTTATGGCTACTTCCACCCCCTTATGTCCAAAAGATTTTAAGGGTCTGTTTTGTACATAATTTTTTTCTCCTTTTGCTTCTCCTTCTACTTATTTTTCTGATTCTCATTGTCTTTTTAATTTTATAATTTTTGAGTGTTTGAGAAAATATAAAAGAAAAATATAAAAAAAAATAAAAATAGTGAAATAGAATTTGCAGTCAAATTTTTAAGATAATTAAATAGTATTTGCATTTAAATTTTTAAAGATAAATTTTATTTATTTATAAAATTGTCATTAGAAGTAAAAGTAGGAAAATAAATAAATAACCTCCTACCTCCTTCAGAAAAATGAGTTTTAACTGGAGAAAAAGGTGAATGAGAAGCTGAAATGGAATTTAAAACAATGTTTTTGAAATAATCTAAAAAAATGAGAAAGAGAAATAATTTGATTTTTAAGAGGTAAAAAACAGGCACTTAGATAATTTCTTTGTATCTTGCGGCCAAATGGAGTTATTGTGATTTTTCTCATTTACCTTTGGGATAATTCCTAATTAAGGGGGTGTTTGCAAGTTCTTGTGCTTATGCAGAAATAACTTTTCAAAAAGTCTTTTGAAAAAAAGAAACATTTATGAATAAATTGGAAAGTATTTGCAAAATATGTTTTATTACAATAAAAGTAACAAATATAGTGTTTGCACATTATTATTTTAAAAGCTATTTTTCTTAACCTATAGACTTTTCTACTGCCAAAAGCCAAATGTGCTTTTCAGTAGAATTTGACAACACCCCCTAAATGCAATACAATTCCGTGAACTTTTTTTTCTAAACATTATTGAGTGTATAAACTCTATAAAAAGAGTTCAGACGTGAAAAGCCCATTTATATTCTTAACAAGTTGCATAAAATGAGATACCTTGGCTTTTATTTGCTCTTATTCTGTATCGAAGTCAGTTCTCTCGAAGCATGTTTTTCTGTAGTACGATTTGTTAACGAAAACATAGTCAATGCTCTTCCTCCAAATTCTTCTGCTCTTAAATGATCATATTGCCCCTGATTCGAGTTCATTATCCTTTCTTTTAGTTTAAAGCTTCCTTTCTTGCCTGAAATGTTCTGCCTTTGTCCAATACTAGAGCCACAGCTCTCAATCAATACCAGATCCTTTAATTAACAATCACTACAAAGAGCAACTTAAACAAGTGGTCAAATTCCACTTCATATGGTGAGTCATATGCCATAATTTTATCAACCACTCCACCACCATGTTCCTCGGCATGCGGCTCCAAGTGATAGCACAACCATCGGATTCCTCATCAAGAGAACTACTGGCCATTTCAATCTCATCATCACAATGTAGCAGTGTTAAACAACCATCTTTTGAAGATGAGGCACATTAATGGAAACACTATGAGATATTAAAACGTCCTAAAACATCAAATCTATGAGCGAATAGATGCTGCAAATGATTATCTTCAAAATAAGAAGTTGGGATGCAAATAAGATTAATCAGCTGGGATAGACTTATGGTGAGCCACATGATTTTCCTCCTCACAAGTTCTTTGCCATATCTTTCTTTTCATAGTCGCAAAATGCAACTTGACAACATAAATATAAGCAAATTCAAATTCTTCAAATTGACTAATGAAGATAGAACCTAGTTTGGCATCATTAAAACCAATACAAATTGCCTTACAAGAAAGTAAATTCCAATCACCAAATTGCTTCATAAGAAAGTCTAAGAAAGAAGAAGAAGTAGAAGGCCTTATCATATTGCACAAGATATACACAGACAAGAAGAACGTCTAAGAAAGTCTGAGAAAGGAGAAGAAGTAAATTCCAATCATCAAAACCTTTCATTCATAGAAGGCCTTATTCCTTAGTTCTATATTTGTTTAAACTTTTGATTAAAGGCTTTGAATCACATTGCAAAAGATATACACAGACAATGTTCATAACATATGAAATCGAATCACATATAGACTCAAAAAACTAACCACTGGATTCAAGTTCAATAACCAAAAAACAATGAAGAATTCAACGAGGAATAGAAAACAGGAATCCAAACCAACCATTACCACAAAAACAAAATCATACAAAAAAAGAAATAGATAAAATTCTAGGCATACCAACTACCCAAGGCCATCGAAGAGGCTTACGAGAGCTTCTTTATACAAATATCTGAATCTTTCCGAAATACTGCTCTCGTCATGAGCCTCCATGTCTTATTTAAGCCCGTCATTGCTGATACCATTGTCATTGAGTGCTCTAATTGCAATTGCACCTGAATTTATGATTTCAAGTTTGATTTTCGTTGTAAACTGTTCTCCACAACCCATCAATGATTGTTTCGAAGACTCAACCCATTAATGATTGAGCCATCCACTGATTTGGCCACGTCATCCAAAAAAATCTTAAATGACCATATTACCCCTGATTCGAGTTCATTATCCTTTCTTTTAGTTTAAAGCTTTCTTTCTTACCTGAAATGTTCTGTCTCTGTCCAATACTAGAGCCACAACTCTCTCTCTCTATCAATACAAGATCCTTTAATTAACAATCACTACAAAGAGCAACTTAAACATGTGGTCAAATTCCACTTCATATGGTGATTCATATGCCATAATTTCATCAACCGCTCCACCATCATTTCCCTCGGCATGTGTCTCCAAGTGATAGACACAACCATCTGATTCCTCATCAAGAAAACTATTAGCCACTTTATTCTCATCGTCATAGTGTTGTTGTGGTAGACAACCATCTTCTGAAGACGAGGCACATTAATGAAAGCACTATGAGTTAGTAAAAAGTCCTAAAATATGAAATCTATGAGCGAATAGATGCTGCAAATGATTATCTTCAAAATAAGCAGTTGGGATGCAAATCAGATTAATCAACTGGGATAGCCTTATGGTGAACCACATGATTTTCCTCCTCACAAGTTCTCTGCCATATCTTTCTTTCCATAGTCACAAAATGCAACTTTATAACATACATCTGAGCAGATTCAAATTCTTCAAATTGACTAATGAAGATAGAACCTAGTTTGACATCATTAAAATCAATACAAATTACCTTATAAGAAAGTAAATTCCAATTGCCAAATTGACTTATAAGAAAGTCTAAGAAAGAACAAGAAGTGGAAGGCCTTATCACATTGCACAAGATATACATAGACAAGAAGAAGGTCTAAGAAAGTCTGAGAAAGAAGAAGTAAATTCCAATCATCAAAGCCTTTCATCCATAGAAAGCCTTTCATTCATAGAAAGCCTTATAACCTAGTTCTATATTTGTTTAAACTTCTGATTAAAGGCTTTGAATCACATTGCAGAAGATATACAAAGACAATGTTCATAACATATGAAATTGAATCACATATAGACTCAAAAAACCAACCACTGGATTCAAGTTCAATAACATAAAAATTGAAGAATCCAATGAGGAATAGAAAACAGGAATCCAGACAAACCATTAGCACAAGAACAAAATCATACAATAAAAAGGAAATAGATAAAATTCTAGGCATACCAACTACCCAAGGCCATCGAATAGGCTTATGGGAGCTTCTTTATACAAATATCTGAATCTTTCCGGCATACTGCTCTCGTCACGAGCCTCCGTTTCTTATTTAACCCCGTCATCGCTGATACCATTGTCATTGAGTGCTGTAGTTGCAATTGCACCTGAATTTACGATTTCAAGTTTGGTTTTAGTTGTGAACTGTGCTCCACAACCCAACAATGATTGTACCGAAGACTCAACCCATCAATATTGAATCGAAGACTCAACCCATCAATATTGAGCCATCCACAGATCTAGGTGAGCATCATTGACAATGCTTTCCCTCCTAGAAAAAAACCTCAAATCACTCGGGCGAGGATCCTTGCCGGACAACCGGCCATTCAAAGCGATGGAAGTAGAAGACGACGAAAAATCTTCGTCTAAGTTGAAATGATGGAACACAATAATATATAGAATGGCATTGTTAAAAATAAGTAGTAACAGTAAGGATAAGGATCTAATATGATGGCAGGATTATTTGGGTCATTTTTGATCCAGACACTTGCCCGGATTGAAAATTAGGAGTAATTCACCTGTTGTAGCAGATCCAATCGGGTCGCATGATTGCCCGAAAGTGAAAACATGGGTGTACCAAACCGCATGTGCGGGTGTATAACACTAGTATTCATCCAGTTATCACAAGATTATCTTGCTACCAAAGTGGCCCGTACAGAATCCAACAAGATTCACATGCATATTCGACCAGACTAGATTCAACCCGACCCCATCCACTCTGCTCTGACCAACAAAATATGCCCTTCTCCACTCACTAAAAATCCTGGCTCTGCCCTTGACCACGGGTGAGATGTCTCCATGTATCTGTAAGACTTGAAATGATCGGTGCTGAAGAGCTTGATTAAAAAACCATAATCGGGACAACCCGGCCAAAGTATTCCAAAGGCAGTGTGGGACAATAAGAACTTGTACATTTTTCGTCGGTCCGTGGAAGAAAAAGGCTGCGAATCTTTATATATGTGGTTGCCTTGTTTGTCTTGTTGAAAATTTGCTGGTATTTTCTGTTTCTTTCAGATTTAGCATACTTCCTTTCATACCTGGCATAATTTTCTTTCATCAGTTGTTCCCCTATCCAAATTCCATTCAGTAAAGGGGCAGGATTGACAGTATTTGGAAATTATATACAAAACCAAATTTGATCCTCGTCTGTTTTTCAGTGCATGACCATATATATATCCTTGACTAGCCCATATGCTGTGAATAATTTTACCAAGTAATCCTTATTCCAATCCATTGGATACCCAACGAAATAGAGGCATCTTAAGTTCTCTTTCACTCTGTTGAGATACTGTTGTGATGTTCCTCTTCTCCTCCTTTCCTACTGTTCGGCCTCCATCTCTCTTCTCCTTTCTCCCATGAGGTGTTGCAGCAGTTCTCTGTATTGTACCAAATACCGTCTAGCTTTTTCACTCAAAACATTAGGTACGGCCTGGTTTGTGACTTTAGTACAGATTGCAGAAAGGTTAAAAACTGGATAGTTGTTGCTGCCCTCTCTTTGATGTCCGTTTCTACTATCCCTCTCAGTTCTGGACACCGATAGTGAGTATATGTGCGACAGTTGTAAGCGCTCTATTTGATAGGAGTCGCCCGGGATCCGACAAGTTTTTTGCCAGTAGAATTTGCGAATATTACCGTATTATAGAGCCCCTCCAACAGATAATGAGTAAATGTGTGCTACTTGTGCGTACGTTGTTAAGAGTTGTGCGACCCGGTGGCCGGCAAATTTCTTTTCGGTAGGAAGTATAGGTATTACTTTCTAAAGCAAATTAGCCGTCATCGGGAGAAAACTAGTGAGAATGCAGAGAAAACTTGTAGAGAGAAATATTTTCCTTGTTCAACACCGGATTTAAGTGTGATCGCCCATTTCTTATGGGCGAATTATTTTAAAGTCACTAATTTGTTTTGAAGAATACTTCGTAATATTTAGATAAATGTTCTTTGTAACATGCGGCCAAATGGAGTTATTGTGATATTTCTCATTTACCCTTGGGATAAAAAAAAAATGCAACTTTACCCAGTATATTCCCAACTAAGTTGGGGTCTGGGGGGTCTGATGTACGCGGCCTTACCC
>JAOWBN010028011.1:0-10398 GCA_028565015.1 Pinguicula moranensis
TATCCGACTACCAAACCCAACCTTGCTGTGTAACTGCTTACTAATTTCCCTCCCGAGATTCAGTTGTCTCAATACTGATCTTCCCCTGTCAATTCAACTAATTATTATTAGTTTGTACTTGATGAATATACACCATTCACCTTGAGAAGTGGAGCAGCTGCAATGAATTCAATGCAGCAAGCCACGTAAGTGGATGGCTTGTTCTATACATTATGTTGTATTACTGTTTGTAACGAAATGTTTTCACCAGTTCATCTTCTTGTTGGTGTTTTCCTTTCTGATCTTCTATTTTCTTGAATCCTCTGTTGGCTTGATAACAGAAATATAGATGATGTGGACAAGACCATGGATGAGATAAATGAACAAACCGAGAGAATGAAGCAGATACAGGAGTCGCTGGCTAGACCAATCGGTTCAGCTGCTGACATTGATGAGGTTCTTGACATGTTATAGCTGGTTTTGTGCTTCATGAATACTTCCGTTAGTTCCTTCTAAATATTTTTGTCTACTATAGGATGAACTGGAGGTTGAGCTGGAAGAACTAGAGAGTGCTGACCTGGAGGAACATCTTCTTCAGCCTGCAACTGCAGCATCTGCTGCTCCAGACAGACGCAGGACGAAGAAGAATTTGAGGCTCCGCAAGCAGAAATGGCTCTTTAAGACTTAAGAGCCTCTTTAGATTTTGTTAAACTGGTCATCTAGTCTATTGTCTTTTTGGTTCCCAAGAGGATGATGATACTACTCTGTGTGTTTCCATTGACCCTCATCAGATAAACAAAATAGAAACATTGTGATCATGGAAGTAGTGTGTAAGCAGATCTGCTGGTTCCATTTCTCTAAAGTGTATATGATCACAGGCGAAATCTTCACCGATGATATCTTTCGCAATAGTTGATATTGATATAAGTCGTTACAAAGCCACCACGTTTATTTAACTTAACTTGATATAGCATGTCCCAATGCAGCAGAGCAGCTGTCTGTCTTGTCTGTACAGGCGCAACCGCGCAATATATATTGATTGGATTCTGTAGGTAAGAACCAAAGCCACCGCCACGAACAAATATGCTTAGTCATTGCACAATTGCAACTCTTGAAAAGAAACTCAAAACAAAAATAAAAGTAAAATCTCGATCCAAAACACCGTTTTCAGAATTTTTATAAGCATTCAATCCCTAGAAATGTAATGGACAAACCGACCGTCGTTTGTAGGAGCCAGGTGGAAACTCGGGTGCCTGAGCATTTACAACGAGCCAATGTTGTCATGACCAAGTACAATCTCAGCAACTACATCTTTTTCCAAATTCCTTTGCTCGTTCTTTGCAAATGAAGATAGAAGAAGAGACTAGGCTCACATATTTAAATGTGTAAATAAGGATAGAATATCCTTATATTTAGGGTCTGTTTTGTATCTATATTTTTTCAGATTAATTTTCTCATTCTTCTTTTTTTTCAGATTATTTCAAAAATAATGTTTTAAAACTTTCTCACAAAGAATCTCCATTCTTAAACCTACCATTTTCCTCTTCTCTTATCTCTCATTAACCTGGCCATTGAATCAGTAAAATCTCTGGCATGGCCGACGATGATAAGGAGATACTTACAATGTTATCCACCCAAATTGTGGATGTCTTGACTGAACAGCCATCGGTGATTGATGATAATTTGGTATAGTTCTGATAATTGGTATAGTTGAATTCATACACAAAGAACAAGTATGAATTCTTGTTCGTTCCTTCCTTTTGAACAATTACACATTCTGTAGGGAAAGATGTTGACTAATAGGGTTCGTGTGTTGATTGATAAGGTAAGGATCCCTGATTTACCGGGATCCCTCCTTTGACATAATATTCACGCTGTCCCCTTTATTCTTATCTATCTAACATTTATATTTATCACTGTTTCTTATATGCCTCACATTGTCTAACGCTCCCTCCCAAGTTGAATTGGAGGAGTTCCAATTCCTAACTTGTAGAGTGTGCTTGCGAAAATAGGGCCCAGAACTACTTTGGTTAATATGTTCGTTAGCTGGTCTTCCGAATAAACAAATGGTAAACTGATGATTTTTTCTTCCAACTTGTCCTTTATGAAATGTCGGTCAATATCAATATGTTTAGTCCGATCATGCTAAACTGGATTCTCATAAATACTAATGACTGCTTTGTTATCACATCTTAATGGACATGGGTCTTTTGTAGAGTATCCAGTATCTGTTAATAGTTTTCTTAGCCTTAGTATCTTTGTCAGTCCTCTGACAATTCCTCTGAACTCTGTTTCTGCGCTTGAGAGGGCGACCACCTTTTATTTCTTGCTCATCCATGTTACAAGATTCCCGCCCACCAATGTGAAATATCCTGTAGTTGACTTTCTGTCCATAGGATTACCCGCCCAGTCGGCATCGGTGTATCCTTCAATTCTCAAGTGGCCATTTTTCTTGAAGTTGACTCCTTTTTCTGGTGAGCCCTTGAAATATTGTAATATTTGGATGGTTGCCTCCATATGGTCTATTTGGGGTTTGTCCATGAACTAGCTTATTACTCCTACAGCATATACAATATCAGGTCGTGTATGCACGAGATAGATTAATTTTCCAACCAGATGTTGATATCGAATTTGATCAGCCAGAGCCATTCCTTTTGTGATATGTAGGTTTTGATTGAGGACGGCAGGTGTATCTACCGGTTTGCAACCGACTAGGTCAGTTTCTGCCAATAAATCTAAGATATACTTCTTCTGTGAGATGTAAATGCCCTGCTTTTACCGTAAGACTTCAATTCCCAGGAAATACTTCAACTGGTCTAGATCCTTCATTTCGAATTCTTTAAACAAACTCTTTCGGAGATCATTGATTTTTGATGTATCACTACCAGTAATTATCATATCATCGACATAGATTATTAAGCACGTAACTAGCTCACTTTCTTTGTTATATGAACAAGGTGTGATCAGAGTTACCCTGTCGATATCCATTTCTTTTCATTGCATCAGTGAACCGTCCGGACCTGGCCCTTGGTGATTGCTTTATGACATAGATAGCCTTCCTTAGACGACATACTTGATTCTTGTCAAATTAGTTGGAAAAACCTGAAGGAGGTTCCATGTATACTTTCTCCTGTAGGTCACCATGTAAGAAGGTGTTCTTGAAGGCGTTCTTTACGTCAAACGGATGAAGTGGCCAGTCTAGATTTCTGGCTACTGATAGTAGTACTCGAACCGTATCCAACTTTGCTACAGGTGAGAACATCTCTGAATAGTCGATCCCATAGGTCTGAGTATATCCTTTTGTAACTAATCGTGCTTTCTGTCATTCAATCGGGCCATCCAGCCTATGCTTCACAGTAAATACCCATCGACAGCCAAATACTCGTTTTCCAATTGGTAAATCACACTTCTCCGAAGTGCTATACTTCATTAACGCTTCCATCTTAGTTTGCATGGCCTGGTTCCACTCAGATTGTTTCCGTGCTGCTTGGACTGTCCTGGGTCGGCTTATAGAGTATAGGGTAGCTGCATATGCTTGTGCCAGAGAGTTTGGATTCCTCTTTTTTACCAGATTGGCTATAGGATACCTGGATCGCCAAGATTCATGCTCTGGTTCATATTGTTTTGCTGGGATCCCTCTCGTACTTCTGTGAGGTAGTGAGAACCTCTAAGTCTCCGGATGTGATTCAGTAATGCCCTTATCATGGTTAGCGGAGGAAATAATCATGGGACTTAGTATCTGATCGGAAGCACATACCTTATGAGTTTCAGGTAGGGAGGAAGATCCTGGCGTGGGACACTTGGAGATGGGGCATTGTACTTGACTGGTCGAGGGTTCTAGAGATCCCTTCTCTGGTTATATTTTTGTATCCATAGTGCTTAACAGCCAGTCGAGTGAGTCGGTCGAAGAACTAGGTATAGTAGGATGGTCCCCTTGACAGATAAGTCGACTAGAATAATAATACTAAGTTTTGAGGAAGTCGCAGTCCATAGTCATGTAGAGACGCTGCGTGAGAGGATCAAAACACCTGTAGCCTTTCTTATTCACGCCTAGCCAACAAAAACACATTTTATGGCACAGGGATCCAATTTCGTTTGTTCAGCCTTATGAACATGGACGAAGACAGGACAACCAAATACTCGAGGGTACAGGGTTAGGTTTGAAGGAATTGTGACAAGATTGGATAAAGTTTGTAACGGTGTCATCAAATTGAGGATTTTTGTTGGCAAATGATTCAGAAGATACCCTATTGTGGCAACAGCCTCGGGCCAGTAATATTTGGGGACATAGGAATCGATCATGATGGTTCTTGTAACCTCAAGAAATAACCGATTCTTTCGTTCTGCAATCCCATTTTGGTGAGGTGTATATGAGCATGTGGTTTGGTGTATTATGCCTTTTTATCAAAAGAAATCCTGAAGGGTTTGGCTAATATACTCGCCCCCATTATCGGATCGTAGAAGCTTGATCGACACCTGGAACTGATTTTGAATCATATTGAAGAAATCAATAAACTTTGTGGATAACTCATATTTGTGTTTCATGAACTTGATCCAAGTTATCCTAGTGCAATCATCAATAAACAGCACAAAGTACTTTATACCATAAGATCCAGAGTTCGGGGTTGATCGCCACACATCAGAATGTATAAATTCAAACGATCGAGAGACCCGAGTATTATTCAATGGATAATTATGACGATGACTTTTGGCCAAAATGCATGTCTCACAGTTAAGAGTACCAAAAGCTTTAGAAAACTGAGGAAATAAAAGTTGGAGATAACCCGTGGACGGGTGTCCCAGACGATGATGCCGTAACTAGGCTTGTCGATCTATGGTTCAATTTGCCAACAAACTGGTCCCTATACTTGGTATAGCATCCACGTAGTACAGTCCCTACCACTCAGTACCACGCCCAATGATCTCGCCCGTCCTGATATCCAGTAAAAGACAGAAGGTCAGATACATCAGTGCACAATAATTAAGCTCTCTGAAAACATGACTAATCGATAATAACTTGCAGGATAATGATGACACATATAAGCAATTGGATAATTTAAGTTTGGAAGTGATTGCAATAGAGCCAACACCCTTGACTTGCGCGATTCCACCGTTAGCAGTCTGGATACATATTTTCTTGGGCTCTGTCGGAGCACATACGTCATTTTGATCATTTGTCATTGTATCAGTGACCCCACAATCAAATACCCAGGGTTTAATAGTTGGCCTTAAAGTAGTATCTTGAGGCACAAGTGCTCTGCTACGACAATTTTGTAAATATCCCGAGTTTGGGATGTTGTTTTGATGAGTGAAAACTTGTTGGGGTAAATTTGTGAATTCTATTGACTCCTAGGACGTAACTGGAAGATCCAGTAACTGCCTGGACCTCGCTGCAAATTCTGCAACTCCAGGGGTGGCGCTTGCAATATGACAAATCTAGGAAGGGTATAAAGGTAATTTCAAGGGGTCAGAGAGATAGGGTTTCTCTCAGACCCCGTACCTGCAGATTTGGAAGCCGTTTCATCCTTTGTTATGGAGATTACACCAAACCCGGACACACCACTTTTGGCGTTAGTGGTGGTGTCTTCAATGCCTACGGCGGTAGCGGCTGATCCATCGTGCCTCCCTTTACGCTTCCCATCATTTGATTTTGATGGGTATCCAATTCGCTTAAAACACCCTCACAATTATGTTCGGTCCTCTGGCAATCTTCACACCACAATATCGATTTGTCCGTTCTCGCTGGATACCATATTCCTTTGAAGCAGTCCTCGCGGTTATGGCCAAATTTGTGACAATCCTCGCACCAAAGGTGGTTTTTATCGATGATTACTCCTCCGCGAGGCGCAAGCAGGTCTGGGTGTTTGGTTCATCTGCTTGGAGCGACTTTGTGCGACCAGGCCGCTACCAAAACCCGATGAGGTATGGCCAGTATTGTCTTTCCGTGTTTTGGAAGATACTGCGGCGGGTTGCCTCTCATCGAACCGTGGCATAGGCAGCCCCAACTAAGGGTAATGGGATTGTTTTGAGCAGATCTCGACGAGTGGAGTCACATTCATCATTAATGGCTGAGAGGAACTGGAATAGCTTGGTTTTCTCATGAATCGGTGAAATGTTGCAATGTCATTAGCATATTCCATGGGGTTTTGTTGGCGTCGCTCAATTTCTCTCCAAAGTCGTTGGAGGTTGTTGAAGACCTATTCTAGCGTGCCTGCCCCTTGTTTATGCCGGTTGGCTTTGGCTGTAATATCAAACAATTGAAGTGCATCACCTGTACTCCCGAAGGTTTTTGAAAGTGCTTTCCATGATTCACAAGCAGTTGGATATTCTGCATATTGTTTGACGAGTCCTGGTTCAATGGAATCAAGAAGCCACGAACACACCGTAAGATCACTTTGCTTCCATCGTGAAAAATTGGCTTCTTGCTTGGTTGGAGGACGGGGATCACCAGTCAGATGACTCAGGCGACCTTGTCTGCCGATTGCAACACGCATCAAACGACTCCATAAGGGGTAATTTTACACTGATGGACACAGGCATGTCTGAGGGGTTTCAATGACTGGGCAGTGTAGAGAACTACTATGAAAATGTTCGTGAGACTTGAGTTGCCGATGGTTCTCCATCCTTCATGGCAGCCAGGTCTTTGTTGATTTCTTTGTTGGATGAGTCAGTCATCCTTGGTAAATATTGAGATTACGCCGGATCAATGGATCGACGTCTGCTCTGATACCATGATAATATTATATAGTTATGATAATTGGTATAGTTGAATTCACACACAAAGAACATGTATGAATTCTTGTTCATTCTTTCCTTTTGCACGATTACACATTCTTATAGGACAAGATGTTGACTAATAGGGATCATGTGTTGATTGATAAGGTAAGGATCCCTGATTTATCGGGATCCTTCCTTTGACATAATATTCACACGATCCCCTTTATTCTTATCCGTCTAACATTTATTCTTATCACTGTTTCTTGTGTGCCTCACACTGTCTAGCAATTGAGTCATCCGGACCTCTCCTTGGAAACTTAATGATGCAAACTATGGGCTTTGGTCCGAAGTGGTTGAAATGTTCCTTGTAAGCAAGGATAAATTGTGCTAAATTAATGACGATATTTCTCGGCCTAAAGATGCAATTGTTCGTTGGTGATTGATAAATTCTACGGAACCAACAATCTTCTCAAATTGTACACAATATCCTACTACCAAAGCCGTCTGGGACCAAGTTATTCCACATACTTTGATGGGAAGTATACATCTCAGATCTATGCAATACACCAAAAAGTGGGAAGAACTCTACAGCAAGGAGGTTCTCTTGAAATATATAAAATAACACGTTATAGGGTCTGTGGCGTTCGAATGTTCGATCATCGACATATATAATTTGATGCTTCAGGAGGATATCAACAAGTATAATTTGATGCTTCAGGAGGATACGTCTCAAATCTATGCAATCCTATGACTGTGACATGTGCAGAAGTTTAAGGTGGCAAAAATGCGAATGCTAAGATGGATGTGTAGTTGTACGAGAGTATATAGGATTCCGAATGGGATCTTTAGGGATACGTTAGGTGTCGCATCCATCAGTGCTAAGTTGAGAGAGGGAAGATTGTGATGGTTTGAAAATGCACGCAGAAGGCATGTCAACCAGCCCGTCAGGAGAGTCGAAGGGCTCTAAGTTGAAGGAAGGCGGGGGAGAGGGAGACCTAGGAGGATGTGTGAAGAGCAAGTAGCGGGATTTGACCTCTATGAGAATATTAACTCTGATATGACCAGTTGGAGACGTCGTATTACGGTTAGGGATATATAGAACAATATAGGACAAAAGTATAACTACTGGATTTTGGATAGACGGAGGTAGGATAGATTAGTGACTAGATGATATTTTCTTGTTTATTTATTTATTCAGTTAGGTCTTTATTTATCCAGATATGGATATTTTATGCATTTATTTTCTACTTCTATTTCTATTTTGTTTCTATTTTATTTCTAGATTTTTTTTACTCTCGAGTTGGGGTCTTCACGGAAATAGTTTTCTCATCTCTTTTGAGAGATGATGGTACAACTGCGTACATCCCACCCTCCTCAGACCATGTCTAAGGGTGGGACTTAGTGGATATATTTGGTTTGGTTTGCTTTATAATTTGATGCTTCAGAGTTTAGTAGTGTTGACCAACAAGATGCCCCATCATCAAATCTACACATTGCTAACCTAGGATGATCTCATGATTTATTCAAGTTTCCATTTCAAGAGTCAAAACATGCAGCAATTGACAAATCATGAAGACAAAATCAGCATAATTCATGAAGACAAAATCAACACAAATCCGACAGTTACCATTTATCATTCACAAAGTTTATTATCGTGTAATTCTATAAAGACAAACATGTATGATTGAGAAACTCAATGCAGTTTTAATGGAAATATACCACTTTATTTGTTTTCCTCCATGAACCTTACACTGCTCACTTTCACACAAACACTCATATTCAAACTCTTGCAAACTGATGTGCATCCGTTCGTGCACATCGTCAAGGAGGATGTAATATATAGCTTTCTGGATGGCTTGGATAATAATTTGGACAGTATTCGCAGCGAGGTGCTCCAAAAAGCACTCCTCTTCCCACTATCAAGGAAGCGTATGCGCATGTTTGTTAAGAAATTTCTGCGCCAATAGGTCAACATGAAGCAGCAGCCGGATCAACCACTGTGGTGGCATTGCGTGGACAACATTTTGGGGTTCAGTAGGGGCTCGTAATGATGGGTCATGAAGATGAGAAAGATAAACTATTTTGCACTCATTGTCAACGAAAAAGCATACCGTGGAGAATTATTTTCTTCTGAACATTGGGGCAAACCAAGGGGCCAAAATTTGGCAGCATGGAGTCAAAACCTGCTGGTCATGCGGCAATAGCTGAGGATAGCAAAGCACCTGTGTTGATCCTCTATCGTCGGGATCTGTCATTTGCATCCATTGCGCCTATATGTTGCACTGAAGCTCCACACTCATCCAGGGGATTCCGAAGCATGCTTGCAACGTATTAGCCATCTTTGGTGATCACTTATTTTTCACACGGTATGCAAAATATGATATTTTGCAACAGCATGCTACAGATCCTCCTTGTCCTTCAAGCATTGTCCCACTTCTATAAGTCCAGTAGTCCGATCATGATAATTCAGGCTCAATGGTAGTGGGATGTCAATTGAGTCACCCATCATAAGATTAACTTCATAAAATAATGAGATGTGGATATTCAAAAAACTCCCTGGATACATCTGATTTATTTGTGGGCATACCAGAATCGGATACATATTATCACTCTCATATGGACATATTTTGAAATAGTCAGGGGTACCAAATTGGGATGGACAACACCAAATAATTGAGGTGGTGAGCCATTTTTATTAGTATCATAATGGGAAGACAAGCTCATGTCACCGAAAAATTATTGAGTCGCTCATCCATCGACATGGGACAAACTATTACCAAAGAAATCAAAAACCGATAATCTATGTATGTCACTCATGTTCTGTATTACAATAATATTATAGTTAATAACACAAATCCAAATATGTTACCAATATATTTTTAAGTAAAGAAATGTTATGCCAAGAAATTCAACAATTAATCATGCATTATTAAAACTGCCAATATATTAAAGTGAAATAAAATTATAATTACTAAACACGAATCCATAAATATGTATATGTACAACAAATTTTTATTTAGGTGTTTATCAAAAAAAAAAAATTGCATTTAGCAACATGACTTCTAACAAGTTTTAACTTAAAATAAAAGCATACTGTTATTTACAAAATGACATAAAAATATAACAACATAAATAGCGTATGATACACCTATTATTTTACAAAATTGTAATATTTAAATCAACAGAAAAAAAAGGTTTACCTGACTTTGACAAGCTAAGAAGATGAGGATCTGCAATTTTTTGAGATGTTGGAAAGTGAATGAACGAAACCTAAACAGCTACTCTTATTTTTAGGAGAAATCGTGGGCGAGAGATAGCGATGACATCGTCGCACTTGTCACAACGACAACTTTTTGGCCGCACAGTAAATGCATTGTTAATTTATGATTAAGCGCGGTATATGCGTCGCAGTTAATTGCGATGAACTGCTTTGTCTCAATTGACAGTTGGAAGGATTCCTCGTACTTGACACAAAGCGATAACAGAACGAGAATTGATATAGCGCACTAATTTTAGCACACTAAAAATATATTAATATTGTGGGAAAAATGATATAGCGCAGGACAAAAGAGCGCAAGACAGTGCAATTTTCACCATTATACCCTCGTATTGAACACTGATACAAAAATTAACACGGGGATATAATTGTCCATTTTGTGGTGTCTTGCGCTGTCTTGCGCTCTTTTGTCCTGCGCTATATCA
>JAOWBN010028022.1:0-10398 GCA_028565015.1 Pinguicula moranensis
ACTCGAGGTCGAGTTCTCTCCAACCCGGGGAGACTGATGTAGGAGCATATTGACTTTTTCGCAAATTCCTCCATTTTCCATTCTAAAAACACGTTAGTTATTCCTGCTTTTTTTAGAATAAATCCTGAAGTCAACTGATTCTAGATTTTTAGCAGTTTACCATTTTTTTATTGATTGATTAGGCGAGATTTGCTTAATTATGCTAATTATGGCAGATTGCCGAAAATATGCAAGTAGTTTGGCTATTTAAGTCTGGCTTGTGGACTTTTTTCTGATTATCGAATTTTGTGAAGAAAATAAATACAACGAAAACCGAGAGCACCGCTCGGAATTCTTTTGGGAAAAGTTCGTGTTTCTTTGTTCTTCCTGCAAATTTCTACACTTTCGAGGCTATAAGATAATCGCTATCTTGTTTTGGCGTCACTTTGTATGGATCTGATAAATATCCAACATCAGCATAATCAATTAACTTTAGGTTAGGTACACTGGGATAATATAAACTCATATCCATTGTTCATCGAAGATATCGAATAACGTACTTGATTCCATTCCAATGTCTTCTAGTTGGATAAGAACTATATATTGCGAGTAAATTTACTGTAAATGATATATCAGGTCTTGTGTTATCAACAAGATACATTAGTGCTCCAATTGCACTAAGATATGGTTTTCAGGACCAAGAAGTTCTTCACCATTTTCATAAGCGCGGAATGGATCCTTTTTCACATCAAGTGATCTTACAACCATTGGAGTACTCAATGGATGTTCTTCATTCATATAAAATCTTTTGAGCACTTTCTCCAAATAATTTGATTGATGCACAAAAATTCATTCTGTTTAATGCTCAATTTGAAGACCTAAATACAAATTTGTTTATCCAATGTCTTTCATTTCAAATTCTTTCTTCAAACAAACTACTGCCTTTGATAACTTTTCAGGAGTTTCAATAATATTTAAATTATCTATATAGACAACAATAATGAGAAGCTCTGATCAGATCTCTTTATAAACACACATGGACATATTGAATTATTTTTGTAATATGCCTTTAATAGGTATGTGCTCAAAAAATTGAACCACATACGTCCGGATTGTTTCAGTACATATAGAGATTTATTTAGCTTGATTGAATAAATCTCTCAAGTTACACTTTGTACTTCAGACGCTTTAAATTCTTCAGGGATTTTCATATAAATATCATTTTTTAGTGAGCCATATAAATAGGTTATCACTACATCCATTAGTCGCATCTCAAGTTTTTCATGAATTGCCAGACTTATTAAATAACAAAATGTGATTGTTTGATTTTTGGGTAAAACCTTGCTCGACAAGCCATGTTTTATATCTCACGACTTCATTCTTCTCTTTTTTTTGCAAAAATACCCATTTATATCCCACGGGTTTTATACCTTTTGGAATAAGGACTACTAGTCCAAAAATTTTACGTTTCTCTAAAGAACTAAGCCCTGAAGTAATTCTTTCTTTCCATTTTGGCCAATCATATATGCGTCACATTCCTCCATAGATGTAGCTTCAATATCCTCGTTCTCTTTCATTATATTGCATGCTATATTATAAATAAAAATATCGTTGACGTTTGTTTTATCTCAATTCCATCTTTTTTCCATTACAACATAATTTATGGATACCTCCTCATTTGTATGTACTTGAATTTATTCATTTATGTTGTTTTACTCTTCAGGAGTATTATGGATCTCTTCTGAAGATTTTATTCTCTTCTAAACCATTTTCTATGTTAGTTCCTTTTCTTTTTCGAGAATTTTTTTTATCTTTGGAACTGACTGGTTTTCCACACTTCATACGTGATTTAGACTCATTTGCGTAAAAATTTGTCCTTTTGGGATATTAAGTTTAATTGGAGCATTTACAGCTGGTATATGAGATTTGGCTATCGTCTTCAAATCGGTAAGCGCATCTGACAATGTAATAGTGGAGATTCATGCTAGGATATTAACTGTTTATTTTCTCTCTTAATGTTGAAAAAATTGATTAATCAAAATAACAATCGGCAAATCTTACTGCAAATGAATTTCCAGCTGATGGTTCTAAATATTTAATTATCGAGGGAGATTCATATCCAACTTATATTCACATCCTCATTTGAGGACCACCTTTGTGCGTTGTGGAGAAGCAATTTGTACAAATACCACACATCCAAATATTCTTGGATGGGAAATATTTGTTTTTTGACCGTAAACCATTTGCATTGGGGAGAAATTATTATAATTTGTTGGTCTGATACAAATAAGTGTTGTCGCATACAAAATTGCATGTTCCTAAGCAGATACCGGGAGTTTAGAATGCATAAACATTGCAATCAATTGAAGGCCTTTAATAAATGATTCAGCCAAACCATTTTGTGTATGAACATGTGCAACAGAATGTTCAATAGTTATCCCAATTGACATACAATAATCATTGAAGACTTTGATAAAAATTCAGCAGCATTATCTAAACGAATTTTCTTTATTAAAAAATCCACGAAATGAGCTCGCAAGCGAATTATTTGTATAATTAATATTGTAAAAGCTAAATTGCGAGTAGATAATAAACACACGTGCGATCGCCTAGTTGATGCATTAATCAAAATCATAAAATATCTAAATGATTCGCACGGTGGGTGTATAGGCCCACATATGCCTCTTTGAATTCTTTCAAAAAATGTAGGGTTCTCAAACCCAACTTAGATTAATGTAAGTCTTATAATCAATTTGCTTTGAGAGCAAGCAACACATGAAAATTCATTGATTTGAAAAATTTTCTGGTTTTTCATTGAATGACCACGTGAATTCTCTATAATTTTTTGCATCATAAATGATCCGAGAAGGCCCAACCGGTCATGCCAAACTTTGAAAGTTTTAGTAGTCTTTAAACTTTCAACAGCATAAATTTCAACCATTCTTATTATTGTGTAATACAATCCATAGTACATTATGAGTAATCTTTCTAAGATGCATTTATTACCCGAAATAATTGATGTAATATATAAGAATTCTTCATCTTTTTCGTTTATAGTCATGATATGATATCTATTTCGGCGAATAGTTTTAAAATTCAATAAATTTCGTCGAGACTTAGATGAGAATAAAGCATCATCAATTGTGATGTTTATCCCTTGTTGTATTATTATTTGTGCTCTTACGGAACCTTCAATTAATTTTGCACTACCAAATATTATATTAACATACATTTTTCTTATAGATAGGAAAATAAAATATTTTTTATTGTTGAGTATGATGTGTATTGTTGCACTGTCTGCGAGACATGCATCTTTCTCATTTGATTAGATAAATTCATAGTTATCCTCAATAAATAAGAAATAATTAACAAAATTAAACTTATAATAATGTAACGATTACAAAATAAATAAAGCATAACAGTGAGAATTAAATAAAATACAAAAATTTAGATATTTTTGTCATTATTCATATGATCGGGGTGGACAAAGAAATTAAAGTGTTATATGAAATTTGCCATCGAGGAAATGATCTTAACCAAGATTCATCGAGCAGTGATATAGCGTAAGAAGAGGGACACCAAGAAACCGCAAGAATTCCTTAAAATAGCTTTTTATCATTTCTCTCTCACACACAAACACACAATCACTGTGTGAGAGAGAGACAATTTATTTCTATTTTAAGGAATTCTTGCGATTTCTTGCTGTCCCTCTTCTTGCGCTATATCACTGCTGAGATTCATCTTTACATTCAGCATTAGATTTTGAACAAAGTTTGTCTCCATATTTTTTCCTTTAATTTTTGAAGCTTGATAAAGTTTTACAAGGTGTTTTGACATACCACACATACGGACCTATTGATTGTTCATCCCACATCGATGACAAATATTTTCTACATTCTTTTAGCCATGGGATTCTTTGTTGTGACCTTGCAAATTTTCATTTTTCTCCCACTTCTAGTGGTTATTTGTATTATTGAGATTATTACAGCGCAATTAAGGATGATTTCCCTAATTTTCACATCCAGGACTAGAGTTCGACATATGGACGGTCCAGGCATACCCGGACAACCCATTTTCGTAAATGGGCTTTGCACCTTGAAATTGGACCAAACCATTTTTAAATGGGCAAAACCCATATCCATCCATTTTGCATAAGCCCAAAATCATATTCGCCCACTGATACTGTTTAAAAACCATTTTTGCCCGTATTCGCCCATTTTTAAAAAAAATAACAAATTAACCCGTTTTAATCCGTTTAACCCGTTCAAACCCTTTATATATACGTATATCCGTTTAATCCAATTAAACCATTTTAACCAGCATGTTTTCAAAAAGAATAAAATTAACCCATTTTTAAAAAACTATAAAGTTTAAATTCTAACTTAAGGTTTATAAATTGTTGGGTTTAGTTTAATATTTAGGTTTTAACTCCTAAATCTTAAATAAACTCAAGACCTTAACTAAACCCTAAAATTTATAAACTTATAAACTTAATGCGTGAACCATAAAGTATAAACTATATTCAGTTTGTATTATAAGTATATATATATATCCTAATTTATAAGTTCATAAAGTTTGTAGCGGGTCATCCTTATAAATATATACAAACTTATAAACTTTGGGTATATATATATATATATTTATAAACTTATGATGTATATATAAGTTATGTGTTCTATATATATATAAATTTAAAGTTATAAGTTTATACCCTAATAATTAGTTCATACCATAAGTTTATAAGTTTATAAATTTATAGTTACAAAAAATATAAGTTATATTCTTAAGTTATAAGTTTATATAAACTTAGAGTATGAAATATAAATTACAAGTTTATATAAACTTATAAGCATATAAAGTATAAACTTATAAATATTTGAACACATAAACTTAGCTTAAGATATAAATATGAATTATAAAAAAAGGAAAAAATAAAATGAAAAATAATAATAAAAAGGTCTAAATGAGCTCCGCCCGTATCCGCCCGTATCAAAATTTGATAAACCGTATCCTCCCATTTTATTAAGCGGTATAACCTGAACCGCTCGTTTTACAATCCTAAATCGCCTAAGATCGCTCATTTTTTAAATGGGCGGGTACAAAAATGATCCAAACCGGACTAAAATGGTTTAGACTCGTTTAGCCCGGATCAGATCCCTCTCTCTATCTACGACCATGTCCACAACCACGACTACGGTGGGTTATATGTATTCTCATTCACTTCCGGGAATGAAGCAGAATCATTAGAGCGTGATTGATGATTTTTCATTAGCAACTCGTTATTTTGTTCAGCCATAAGAAAACACGAAATTAGTTCATAGTACTTCTTAAAACCCTTTTCACGGGATTGCTGCTATAAGAGCATATTAGTGGCATGAAAAGTAGTGAATATTTTCTCTAGCATGTCCTCATCGATAATCTTTTCATCACATAACTTCAGTTGAGAACTGATTTTTAACATAACAGAATTGTATTCGCTTACAAATTTAAAATCTTGTAAGCGTAAGCGTAAGTGTAGCCAATCATAACGAGCTTTTAGAAGTATCACCGCTTTCTAGTGATCATATCTCTCTTTGAGATTTTTTCAAAGATCTGCAGTATCTTTTATAGTGAGGTATTTTGTCTTGAGTCCCTCATCAATATGGTGACGAATAAATATAATGGCTTTTGCCTTATCTTGTCGAGATGCTTTATTTTCATCTTTAATGGTATCTTCGAGACCCATAGCATCTAGATGAATTTCCGTATCAAGAATCCATGACAAGTAATTTTTTTTCATGATATCTAAAGCCACAAATTCAAGTTTATAAAGATTAGACATTATAACAATAATTAATTAACTCTACCTCAGTAGAAATGCTAGTAGCCCAGTTGTAGAGTTATGCTGATAACGTATTATGAACTAATTAATAAATTGTGTAAATAAAGTAAAAAAATTTAATACGTGCAAATAAACTATAAAGAACAAATGCAAGTTTTCTTCTAAAATTTCTTTCCTCTCCGCCTTTTTTCTTCTCTTCTTTTCTTCTCTTCTTTTATACACAACAAATTGTCGATAATCACTTACCTTAAATTAATGCTAATATTATTCATCACTATTCACAATTAATGTTAGCACTATTTATCACTATTCACAATTAATGCTAACATTATTCATTACTATTCAATATTATTTGACATAAATGTTATGTCTTAGGATAAGTACACTGAAAGAACAAGTGGGTGGGATAAGAATTCGCTTATTAGGCTGGGCACGACAACTATGGGCCAAACTCAACATACTGGGCCAATAGTAACTCAATCCCAAAACATCCTTATTCACACACAAGACAATAGCCAAATAAGCTCTTGAAGCTCAAATAACATAATTGATTCCCTAATTTCTCTTCCTGCGCAGAGAGACAGACTACCCGATACACATGATCAACATAATATGCAACTTACTCTACCTCTACAAGCTAGCAATATATATCAGCAAACAAGGCAAGAAATAGAAAGACAAGTTGCAAAACGAATTGCTAGACAACTGAGCACTCTAACATCTAGTGAAAATAGGCCAAATAATACAATGCATATGAAGTCCTACTCTTTGGATTTGGTATAAATATGCAAAGTAAAGAATCACAGTTGATAGAACAATTTGCAGAAATGGAGCATAGAGACCATGTTGCTTTCTTACAGCAAGATGGACCAGTGACAATAACAAATATGGAATGGACATTATTTGAGGAAATGCAATGATTGATTGGGGTTGTGTATGCGTCACAAACAACTTGACATCAGATAAAGAGTAATAAGTATTGCTTTTTTCAGTATACAATAGACAAAGATGGAAGAAATCTCTCCTTATTTATCAGTTTGGGGACCTACACCACTAGATATGAGTTATCAAGCATCTATTGGTAGCTTAGGGGGTATTCTATGTAGTTGGAAATTTGATGCTTTTCAACTGGTTAGATGCTAGGAAATTCCAGGAATACTGGGTATAGAAGGAGAATGAAATGATGACTCGCAAATGGTTTGTATTGTCTTTATATATTTTTCATGTCCTTTTGAGCTTGAAATCAACTCTAGAAAGGCATTAGGATGAAACTTATCATATGCCATGCCAAGCACATTACATATTCTTAATGGGGGATTTCAACTCAATTCTGAGTCAAGATAAAAAAAAAAAATTTGGGATCAACTACATTTCCAGTTAGTGAGATGAATGCTTTAGCCACTTTCATAGCTGATGTACAACTTCTAGATCTTTCCTTACTTGGATGCAAATATACATGGTCAACATCTGACTCAAAGTTGGAAACAGAATTGATCGTGTATTGATTATAGATGCATGCTCAAAAGTGGCCGCTAATGCAGTAGAAGGCTCTATCAAAATCTATCTCTAATCACTGTCCTCTCCTCTTTTCTGAGATACAAAAAAATTGGGGACATATTCCCTTTAAGTTTTATGATGTTTAGCTTGAAGAAAACATCTTTATGCAACTAGTGGAAAAAGAATGGGATACAATACTATGCCAAGGAAATCCGGGCAGCATATTGAGACATAAGCTTAAAGCCCTGAAGCATATCCTAAAAATATGGAATAAGGATGTCTTTGGAAACATAAATACCAAAATCAAACAGCTGAAGTACAACATAGAATCACTGGACAATTTACTAAACTTGAGAACACTATTAGAGTCTGAATCCATGTGCCAAAAAGACTACTGGCAGCAATTGCAAACTCTCTTCAAACAGTAAACTTTTATGGTTCATCAACAGGCTAGAAGTAAGTGGATGGAATTAGGTGATGCAAATACAAAATATTTTCATACTTGTGTAAACAGAAAAGAAGAATGTGTGGAATACAAGGGCTAGCTATTGAAGGTGAGTGAACTAAAAATGTAAGGGAGGTCAAAGAAGACTTCAAAAAATATTTTGAGCAACTCTTCAAGCAAGATACTCACCAATGTAGAATCTCATTGAACCTTCCTACTCTACAGAAGGTTTCTATATAAAAAAATGTTGGTCTGACTGCAGAATTCTCTGAGGAAGAAATAACTCAAGCAACTATGAGTTGTAAAGGCTTTAAGAGTCTGGGCCCTTATGGATTCAACCAAAAGTTCATCCAGATTTTCTGGCATATCTTAAAAAATGATTTCATATGCTTCATCCAAGACTTCAACCACTTTGAAAAGTTGGCTGATGGCCTAAATGCCACATTTATTGCACTGCAGCTTAAAGATACTAATGGTTGAACTCTAGATGACTTTAGACCTATCTCATTAGTTAATTGGGCTTATAAGATCCTGGCTAAGTTACTCTCAAATAGATTGAGCAAAGTTATTACTTCAATCATCCCCCCTTGCCAATCTAGATTTATTAAAGGCTGTTACATTGGTGATAGTGTACTCTGTGCAAATGCTAAGAAAACAGGCTTTAAATTCATGCTATTCAAAGTTGATTTCAAGAAAGCTTTTGAATATATCCACTGGTCATATATCTTACATATCATGGATTTGATAGAGTCATTATTGACAATTCTTTTAGCTTTGTGCTAATAATGGACTAGAGCAAAATGGCTCTATTAAATTCAAGTGCTTCTATTTAGTAAAGTTGCTGAAACTCAATACATCAAATGACGCAATGCATATTGGATCGCAACGGAAACAGCCTCTTTGTTTAATTACAAGGGTAAGACCGCGTATATCTGACCCCCCAGACCCCAACTTAGTTGGGAATATACTGGATACGTTGTGGATTGTGGAGTTTTCTTTCTATCTAATACCTCTCCTGATAATACATAATGAATTAAAATCTCATTGTTATCAGGTACCTGACCATCTTCATTAGATTCCTCATCTGGAGCTTCCTTTTCATGAAGGGTGGTTTCAGGAGAGTCATTGGATATTATATCTGCCTAAAATTGGTAATCATTACGATTCACATTTTCTAGCGGGGTTTCTTTCGAGGAACTGTCCTTGGCACCAACAAGTCTGCAAGTGTTTCACTCGTTGAGATTGTGCTTTAACTTAAAAAGAAGCATCATCGATGTAAAATGCTTTTTAGTGCATTTCCAATTTGAGTTGGGCTGAATATGGAAGTTGGTTTTATCATTCCTAGTTGTTACTGAAACTGAAAGGATTATTGTTCTACATTTTTATCTTGTGCGCTAACTGTACTGGAAGAATTATTCATTTGCATTGATTTCAGGTACTTGCATTACACATCCTTGTCCAAAAAATCCATGTAAGTTCTACTTTCATTACACTCTATTCTTGGTAAACAAGTTCTGTTTTATATGGTATAGCCAGGATACTGGGAGTGTGAACCTGAGGCAAGAAACTGCCCTAGTTACCTTTAGGACGACAATAATTTCTTCTTGTGGATTAAGCTTCCAGTCCTTTGAGCTTTGGTGTGATGCCATACGTTGCCTCTACATAGTTCCATTTATGTCAGAAAAAGGGGTTCCTGATGAGAAAACATAGCCATTTTACACCAATTCAATGAGCTCCATTCGTCCGTCCCTCCCTTCGAAGCTGTGCGCGAATGCGAGGCCATACCTGGGGGAGGTTGTAGCTGCCTTATTTCATTTTGCTAATGCCATGCAATAAATGCACAGGGAACCACGAAATTTTACATGGAGAAATAGACCACCACAGATTTTCTTCAGAAGCAAAACTAGAGAAGGAATTGCCATCTGAGGCACATTCAGGTGAGCTCCTGCAGCCAGAACCGCTATCAACAAAATTCTATTGAAGACAAGACATAAGGAAGTTCAAATCATTTTTATGGCCCTCCCAACTACACAATGTTGCACGAATTTTCCTTATGGAGAACACTTTCAGTCAAGAATATATTAAATCCTTACTACAGGTTCCACTATTATGATTAGAGATATATAGAAATATAGAACATATGTATACAGTTGGATACTCAAGTACTCGTTAAGAATAAGTTTGATGGTATAATTTTCATAAGAACAAGAACTTGTACAGTTCTTTCCATATGAGATCCATCTTCATTAACATCCACCAAAAAGCAGATAAAAATAAAGCACAAAGGCTAAGCCTATTCTATACGTACCACCTAGGGCAATTTGTTAATTCGGTATGCTCAGAACTTGAAGTGAATCACCCTTAAACGAAGTGAAAAAATGACTTGTTCCAAGTACTTGGGCTTGTATAAACTGTAGCCAAGGCGGCGTATGAGAAATTTGCATCAAGAAGGTATAAACCAGCTCCTTGCCACTATCTCCAGCTATTCTTTTTGAGAAAGCCATCCAAGCTGCACACAATGTAAAAGTAGCAATGAAAGAAATGTTTCAGATAAAGAAAAAAAAGGTAACCAAATGAACTGATGGCAGCAGGAATTACCTTCCATGCAAACATTCCGAAAAATGCTATTGTGTCTGCAGACCAAACAACTGCAAAT
>JAOWBN010028044.1:0-10397 GCA_028565015.1 Pinguicula moranensis
ATATTGAGGCTAGATCTCTTGGCTATTTTTTTTACCAAATAAATAAAAAAAAAATTGATTGAAATCAGCAAGGTTTACAACTAACAAAAATGTAAGATAAATCTACTACAAGTGATGTTAACCCCACCAAGGCTATAGGTAGCCGGAAACGAACACCAACACGAGTAGCCCAAGTTTGCTCAATTCTGCTCTCTGATACCAAATGATGTGAACCTAGCCAACAAATGTGACTAAATCCAACACCAATATTGGGTGTTCAATTAAAAGGATCGAAGTTATCAAACTTGTTAAGTATTTGACCCTTCACCTATAAGGAGGTGAGAACCAAACCTACGTGTTTGTAAAAAGAAGATCGTCACTCAAGAAATCCTATTAAAAGCTTGTTTCAATCAAACTCCAGGAAGATAAGACCTTGTAAAATAAATCGACGCTACTAAATCTCAAGTAAGAAATAGATAAGTTAAAGAGTTTTGCAAAAGCTTGAAAGAGAACAAAGTCTCACAATTTTCATAAACTAAACAAAACTAAGATTGTTCATCTATTAACTATGCCTTATATAGGCTACAATTCAACCCACCTTAAATAACCCATTTATTCTAAAATTTTGACAAAAATAATTCCTCCAAACAACCTTCCAAGTTGTTTTGTAATTTTGCGTGAATTTGATATGTGAAGGGTCGTGCATTGCAAGGTGATTGGTGGGTTTTCCTTGTTGAATTCCAGTCCCAATATCTTGACCATGAAGAGGTTGTGAGGTGGAGAAGTGACTTGAAGAGGTGGAGATTGCTAGTGGAGTTCACACGAGTTTGATTTCTCATGCCAACTTCACGTTTATGGATTTTCTTCATGCAAGTGAATTCCAATTCCAATGTTTACCATGAGGAGGTGAAGAGGTGGAAGCCTTTAGTGGAGCTCACACGTTTTCATTACTCCTTCTCATGCCACATCACGTGCTTGTATAATTTCCATTTCATGACTTTGAATTTTGCATGACAACTTTCATTCCCATGCAAATCCCACGTGATTCTTGTGTATCTCTCCCACATGCATGACTTTGCATGTCTTTTAATGGGCCTTTAATCAAATATCCTCATTCATGAAAATTTCCGAATTCGGCCCCTTTGATTGGATCTTTGTTCACGTGAATAAGGAAGGCTTCTTTTATTGGGCCTTGAATTGAGTGAGCTTCTTTGTCAAGGCTCCCAAAGTGGTCCCTCTCCATTGGGCTCTCTTCTACACGTGGGCCTTCTAAAGGATGGATCAAGGAAATGAAATCGTGGGCCTCATTGTGCATGTCTGAATGTCCATCTAGGAGCTCAGCCCTTAATTCTTGAATTCACAAATTGAGTCCATCCTTGAAACTTCTTAGTCTAGCACAGGTGATGGGTCCTTTGGCTAGCTGCAAGGGGTCCCCTGCCCCTCGGGTCGGTTTCGTGATCAAAGGTGGTGCAATAAGAGTTGCATCAGAAGAGACTGGACTCCTTCAAGAGGTACATGGCCAACCAAAGGATGGAAAGAAAGGGGTTGTTGCATTTTGATGTCTACATGAGGTGGAATTTCACCTACTCGGTCGTATGGTGTTTGAAGATATGTTGGATGATAGTAATGTGTTAGATTACTTGGTCGATGATCAGAAGGACTTGTACCCTACACAGTATGATTGGATGCAGGTCAAGTACTTTGTGAATTTCTTGAAGATCTTCTATAATGTTACTCTGAAGTTCTCTGCATTGAACACGTGTACTGCACATATTCTCTTTCAGGTAATGATTTTAAGTTTAAATTACTTCTCTTTTCTGTAGTAGTCTAACTTGTTTATATTGTTTGCAGGAGGTAGCCAAGGTCGATAGGCAACTGAGTAGGTATACTAGGAGTGATGATTGTTATTTGGGTGTGATAGCCAATAGTATGTTGGCCAAGTATGAAAAGTATTGGGAGAGCTCACTCGAGTGGATCCCGATCCGAAAAGAAAACATACACTAAATAAGTTCTTGATTGTTGCTACCATCCTGGATCCTCAAGCTAAGTCCATTTGGTTCAGGTATTGAATTTTGTTAGACAACCATAAATCGATTGATGTGGCGACTGCACTTGTCACGAGTTCTATGCAAGGGGTCTTTGAAGACTACGGCAAGATATATGGTACATCATCTTCCCGAGCATTTGATATGGGGACGAGTGACTCACTCGAGGGAGACATATTGGAGGGTTTTGACTCTTACAAGAAGGAGACGCCAATGGTGCATCCAAAACGAGAGTTGGATTGGTATTTGTGTGAAAATTGTGTTGACTATGAAGAACTTCGATATTCTAACTTGGTGGAAGGTGGAAGGCCAATAAATCCACGTATTAAGTGCTAGCAAAAATGGCAAGAGATGTGTTAGCCATCTCGATTTCCGCAGTGTCATCGGAAGATGTTTTTAGCATCAGGGGACGAGTCTTGGATGCTAACCAGAGTTCTTTGCCACCCAGTACAGTATTTGTTGCATACCACTTTCGAAGGGATATAGACTATGGATGTTACAGAAGATCCACAAATGTATGTTCTGGATACACGTAACAATTCCAAGTTTTAAAATATTTTTATTTCATTTTATAATTTTACTTAGTCTCAGTCTTTACTTTTTCCCGTATGTTCTAACTTATACATTGTTATGTTTAATATGGTATGCAACGTTTAGGGATGGACAAATTTACCAAAGATTTTCAATATTACCAAAAATCGTTGGTAATCATACCGCAATATCGTTAATATGGCAATTTTTTGATTTTGCGGTCCAGTTTTAGTATAAGATTTTGATTACCATACTAAAATGGTACGGCAACGTTTTCTGTTCATAATTACTAAAAATCTTTACCATTGCCATTTTTAAAAATAAATTTAATAACCAATTTTCAATGTTTCCATGATTTTCTTCTCATCCGCGATTTCCTTTCTTTCCAAAAAAAAACTTTTGCACAGTCTTGATTTTCCTTTTCATTTGTGGTTTTTATCCTATTTAGCTATTAAAACCCTTTCGTGTAGTCGCCGTTCTTATGTTCTGAAAGCGTTCGATGAAGAGTTGCTGTTGTAATAGCCCTCTACAATCTTTCTACTTGTGAAGGGGAGTTTATCCATCATTGTTCTTGGTGCTTCTGGTAATCTTGCCAAAAAGAAGACTTTTTCTGCACTTTTTAACCTTTATCGGCAAGTAATCACCATCGTGGCCTTGTATTTATACTCCAATAAATGCAATAAATTTAATGTTGTTGATTAATTGTAACTAAAATAATAGACTTTATATTGTCATTTTTTAAACAAAATAATGAAATTTGTAATGATGTTTAATTATCCTTTAACTAATAAGAAAAACTTTACATAGATGCGTACTGTACCGAAAACCAAAAAAATTACAAAAAAAAATTAAAAATAAAAATAAAAATGGCGGTAACGGTAAAATATTGTTACCGTACCTATTACCAAAAAATTTAAATAGTAGATTTATTTTTTAATTAATGGTGGTAGTTGTGACCCTGCTACCGCCATCGCTACCAACTGGTTTTGGCAGATAATGTGTAATGGGTAACGGTGGTGGTGGTGGAGGAGGCCGCCACCATACCCGTTACCATAATGGTGGTGGTAGTGGACACCCGTTAGCTCGGACCTCAGGTACTGACCCTCGAAAGGTTTTAAGTGCATTCAAGGTGACCCTCCTTGACATCTAACAGAACAGATCCGAGGAAAAAACACTGAGATCCATCAATCTGCTCTTCTCCTCGATATGCTTTTGGGATTTTTGGGCCTTCTCATAAATGATCCTTATATAATGGGACTTTTACCAACCTTGTTACCTCCCACATCATAGTTGAAAAAATCAAGGTATGAGTTTGGTCATGAATGTAGGATGGGAAATTGTGGATAGGGCATACGCAATCACGAATTGGTTGCGCTAGCCTGTTAATTTTGTTAATCTTATATTTCGATCATGACTAGATGAAACTGACACACTTCATCTTTGGTTGAGAAATGAAAATCTTAAGTGATTAAAAAAAAAAAGGTGGCCTAGACCTCCCTTACTAAAAAAGGTTGAGTCATACTCGCCACCCTAATAAAAGTTTGGGTGTGCTAACCCGATCATATTTTTTTAAAATAGGCTGTTAAAATGAAAATAAAACTCTAATCTAGCCTGCAACCCACGTATCTTGTTGACCTGGATTATGGCCCAAAAGCATTCAAAAGTCAAGCCCGGCATATATGTATATTCATATATATATATATATATATATATATATCGGGGCCGTTCGCCTGATATAATTCATTACATAAAGCGTTACATCTCATCCGTGTGTGTATATATATATATATATATATATATGTTTGGGCATGCTGACGCAACCATATGTTTTAAAAATTGGTTGTTAAAGTGAAAATAAAACTCTAACCTGGCCTGCAACCCTCATATGTTTTTGGCTCGGACCGTGGCCCAAAGGTAGCTAAAGGTTGAGCGCGTCCATGTGGATGGTCGGGACATGTTTGCAAAGTTTTGCCTTCATTGACTGAGGCCCTTCCTTAACAGATTGGATGTGATGCCCTTTGGGTAGAGATGGGCATGCTTAATTGTTAACCGAGAAACCGACAGTAATTGTACTAAAAAAATCCAGCAATTTTGAAATTGGAGGTTTTCAAAATCGAAGGTTAACTGTTTTCTCAATTTTTGAAACCAGAGGTTTTTAAAACTGAAGATTTTATTAAAAAATATAATTAAAACAAAATCGGCAATTTTTTGGATGTTTCAACTGGGAGGAAATAGTTCTTAATAATAAAAAACAAAACATCACCAGTCAAACTGTCTAAACCGTGTCCGACGATTTGAGCTGTGATCAAACCGCCCAAACCGACGGAACTGGAGATCAAACCCTAAACCCTAACTTTTTTAAAATGATTTTTAAGTATTTGAGTCATTAAGTTTTATAAGTTAATATAGTTTATAAATTATATAAGTTATTAAGTTTTATAAGTTAATAATTTTATAAGTTATATAAATATTTTAATGTTATAAGTTAATATAGCTAATAAGTTATATAAGCTTAACTGTTACAAACTATGTAAGTTCTTAAATTGTATAAGTTAATAGAATTTATAAGTTATATAAGTTTTTAACTTTTATAAATTTATAACTTTATAGTTAAATATGTTTTATAAATTATATAAGTTTTATAGGTTAATAAAGTTTAAAAGCTATATAAGTTAATAAAGTTTTAAAGTTATGTAAGTTTTTTAACTTTTATAAATTTTATTAGTTAATATTTTTATAAGTTATATATTTTTTTAACTTTTATAAGTTTTAAAGTTCATAAGTTATTAACTTTTATAAATTTTATAAGTTTATAATTTTATTAGCTATATATATTTATAAGTTTAGTTTATAAGTTATATAAGTTTTTGAATTTTATAAGTTTTATTAAGTTTTTAACTCCTATAAATTTTATAAGTTATATATGTTTTATAAGTTTATAAATAATATAAGTTTGTAACTTTATAAGTTATATATTTTTATAAGTTATATATTTTTATAAGTTATATAAGTTTATAACTTTTATAACTTTTACAAGTTTATAACTTTATACATGCCAAATAGAGAATGTTTTTGTAGTATAAACTGAATATATTTTTAATATTCTCATGGTTGTATAATAGATCTTAGAAGAGAATAATTGCAATTTCTCAAGAATGAGTTTTTGCCCTTTATCATATAAAATTATATTCATATATTCTTTGTTTCCCTCTTTTATGGTTTCAATATGAAAATTGTTTAATTTAATATCCTTGAAACTTAATAAGTTTCGTCTGAATGTAGGAAAAAATAAAGCATTTCTTCTGATGATCCTAAAGATATTAAATTTCTTTTTAACTCAGGAACAAACCTAACATTAGTTAAATGAACTTCCTTATTTCCATGTATGCTCAATTTCATAAATGCCAGTACCCTCTACATTACAAGTGTTGTGATTTCCCATGTAAACAATACCTTTCTTAGACTCATCTATTTTTTTAAACCACTCTAGATGAGGACACATATGGCATGTACAGCCTGAATCCAATACCCACTCATCACACAAAGCCTTATCAGACACGGTTAAAGCATCTGACATCAAAGAGAACACATATAAAACTTCACTATCACTTTCTTCAGTTCTTTTATTTAATGTCACAACATTTGACTCTGCTAACCTTCTTTCTTTCCTTTTTAGTTGTTGACATTCTGAAATTATATGTCCTATTTTCTTACAATATCTATAATAAATCTCTCCTTCTTCATTTATGTTCCAAGGGGCTACATTACTTCTACTTTGATTATTTACATTATCAGTTTTGTCACTTGAATTCCAATTGTTTTCTCTTTTTCCAAATTCTCTATTTGAATTCTTATTATTTTGTTCAGGTTTGACATTTGCAAATAAAACACTAGAAGAACTCCTATTGTTTCTTATTTCAGATTCTCTAGTTTTTAACCCTATCATTATAGTTGCAAGTTTAGGTACTATTTCAGCATATTGAAACACATTTTTAACTATAAGAAAGTCATCAGTTACTGAATTTAATAATATCATTGCTAAACTGTCATCATCCAATTCATGATCAGTTCCTTTTAAGGTTTGGGAAAGCTTAAAGAATTCATCAACAGTTCTAGTTAAATCCATCCTAAAACCTAACAATGCACCTTTAATTTTAATTAAACTAGTTGTTGCTTTGGATGCATATAATAAATTTAATTTGTTCCATAATACAATTGGGTCATCATCTACATCCATCTTCCTACGAAACGAATCAGACAGATTAAGTATGATTAAGTTGTATGCTTCCTCTTTAATTTCAACAATTTTCTTTTTAGCATCTTCGGGCCAAGAAGTAGTATCTTTTTTTAGAACATAGTGTACTTTATTATGAGATAAAACAACTTTCATAAGCCTAGACCATGTGTTAAAATCATCATTCCCATCAAACATTGACACTTCTACTCTAGTAGTCATATTATAACTCAAATAAAATGTTGCTTGTTTTATCACTATAAATTGTCACACTCATTTAAATAATTAGCACGGTTCAAAAAAGGAAATCAAAATACACACAAGAATTAAACTGAAATCGACCACATAGCAGTCCTTTTAAACTCCGCAATTAGACAAATAGGAAAGCAGTAAATTTTGAGATCCCAAAGCTATTGGCGACAAGCCACTAGTAAAGAAGAATTAAAGTAAAGTGTGAGTTTAGACAAGATTTACCGATCCTACCTCGTGCTAGGATGTTTGAATAGAGTTAACTCTCTATTTAGACCTTCTAACACAAAATCATAGAAATTCACAGATCCAACTTAGTCTTGTAGTCGATCCACACTCACCGCACCACTGTTGAGTATTTTTAGTCAGATTTGTTAACTCTGTGTTTAATCAACTAGAAGATTAGACAATGGTTAAAATTTGTAAGAAAAAATTGTAAATAAAATAGAAAAAAGGAGAAAGAGTCGGGTTAAGACCCGTGGTTTACCGGATCCTTACATGCTAGTTAATCCACGTTGAGATCCAAAAAGATGCTCTCGTAACTTCTATTTCACTTTCAAATTTGTAAGAATTAGTACAAAAAACTGTCCAGAACAGAGAATCACAATTCTCTACCACAAAACCCAAAAACAGCCAAACAAAGTGATAATATATCACTTCTAACACAAATCTAAGGCCAAAACAGTTGGCTAGAACTCAGAAAAAACAGAGAAACTAGTAGTTTTGCTCAAGAGCATCGATGAGATTTCGAGAGAGAGAAGTTCGGATTTCGAGAGAGAGAAGTTGAAAAATGATCCAAATTTTGGCGTATGCTTTTTCCAAGCCTTTTATATCTTGAGGTACAATTGATCTCAGCCCTTGGATCCACACAAATCATCGGTCATGATTAAGTTGTTGAAACGATTAAGTCATGTCTGTCGGATCTTCTTTAAACTAAACAGTTCAGATCACTTCGATTTTATCACTTAATATCAGCCGTAAGATCACATAACAAATCAACAGTGCAAATCAAAGAAGTCTTTTCAAATTCAGCTTATCAAGCACGCTATCATTTCACAGCCGTTGGATACAACAATAAAATCAAGGATGCAGATTAAATTGGTTTAGTTGCGTGGATCAGTGATAATAGCTGTTAGATCAATCACAACAAACGGATGAGATCACATCAAATTAAACGAATCATGGCCATAGATTACCAACACAATTAACGATCCGGATCACACAGTTCTCAGAAGGGTTATTTAGTAAATTTACATGATTAAGTTGGACAGTTAGGTAAATTGACATTTAACAGTTTGTGTTAATACTTTTCAAATTATCAAAATATTTATCTTCTCTGAAGCTTGAATGAGTCATGGAGCTATCGATTAAACATATTTAATCACCCATATCTTTAGAGAAATTAATGCATATAATTAACAAAATGAGAGAATTGTCTAATAAAAATACTTGAATAGTCTTTAAGCATAAACTTAATCTAATAAAGAAAATATTCTAACGAATTGTTATACGCAATTGGTTAGTTCCCAGTTGTTTTTTTACTTATTTTCGCCCCTTTTTCGTATATTGTCTTTTTTCTAAAGCTCAGGTTGTAAAGCCAAAGAATAAATCCTTTGTGTAGTAGACACTTGAACGCCTTAGTTTAAGAATAAGGCCCCTTTTCACGTTTCAGAACATTGCATTACTCTATTACTACATCTATTCCTTTTTTTTGATAAGTAGCAATGAATTATAAAAACAGTATTACAAACTATGAGGAGTATCTTCTCACATTTAGAAGATTATTACTCAAAATTACACACTTAAATACATAAATCAAGGGGGTCTCAAAGATCCGATACATGTCCAAGGATTCTTTGTCCAGTCACCTGAAGTTGCATTTTCTGGTGGTTTTGCTAACGTGGAATGCCTGTCCCAAAGTTGCATCTGAATCTGCTTTACCACCTTTTCCGGAATCAGAGTGCAATTTTCAAAGATGATGTCATTTCTTGTCTTTCAAATATTCCATATCATGCAATGCCAAAGAGCTTTCCATAGTTCCCTTACGCTGATCGTAGAACACATTCCAATATGTGCTAGGAATTGATCAACAATATTAGGTTGTCCCACATAAGTAAAACCAAACCATTGGTACAATGAAGACCAAATCCAGTAAGTTTTGGTGCAAGAATAGAAAATGTGATTTGCATTCTCTAAATGTAAAGAACAAAATGAGCAATTGCATTTCTCTGCATCCAAAGTCATACCTCTTGTTATTAATTTGTCCGTTGTGGGAATACGAGCTTGAATAGCACGCCAGCAAAATGCCACCACATTTTTGGGAGATAATCGACCCAAACTAGATATAATGGAACATATAAATGTTTACGGAATGCACCGTAAGATGCAGACACCGAATACTACATCTATTCCTTACTTCATGTCTCCATCTAATTCATTGAAGATTATATGAAGAAGACAAACTTCTTGCTTAAATGAGGTATAGTTGGTGTTTAATTGTTCACAATGCGTAAAATTTTCTTCCTAATGATATTTTCTGGTCGTCTCTTGTAGCTCAGCATTGATACTGTACCAGTACTTGTTAGCCCTATCACATATTTATTGCTTTCTAAACCTGACAAGGGTGTTGAGAAGACTTTCTCTCTTCCAAACCTGATGCTGTACCAGTACTTTTTTGCTGGTAGGAAACTAGGAACATCTGGGCGAACGATCTGGAGACATATCCTGCAGTCTCTTGAAGGCATAGTGGGAAAGGGCATATTCTACTCTACCAACTCATTTAAGTTTGCATTTATGATTGTTCATTTTTTTTGGATGACCGGTGATATCCGATTATATATCGATTAGTCCACAAGGACTTACCCGTACGACTCTCCGGACAGATCGGACAAACGGCTGACCAGACAAGTCATAGTCATAAAATCGGAGTCCGGCCGCAACATTGTTTCTAGTGGGAGTCGAACCTACAACCTCCCGCTCATATATGAGGACATTCTTGACCATCAGAACAATCCACAGAAATTATGATTGTTCATTTTGATGTTGGTTGGTTCTAAGAAATTGTTCATTTTGCCGCTAGCAGATATTGCTGGGAAATTTGTGGGAATTTTGATTTTGTTTTGGTATATGTTTATTTTTTTTATTCTAGCAAAAAATAATAAAAACCTCCCCAATTTCCCACTCTGATGGGAGGAAACTGATAAGAACAATAAGTTCAATAGCACAGCGGAAATAATAAACCTCCCTAATTTGCAAGAATCTGTTAGGAGCACAAATAACCAAACTCGAATGTGGAGATAACAGCAATGAAACAATACTGAAAATAAGAACACCAAGATTTACGTGGAAAACCCCTTCAA
>JAOWBN010028055.1:0-10397 GCA_028565015.1 Pinguicula moranensis
AGACCTATACAATCCCTCTCAAGCACGATTAACGCGGATCTCTTTTGAAATTCGGTATATTTCTGACAATCTTGGCTTTCGATTATCATAATTCAATTATTAACACGGAGTTAATAATTTTACTCATTAATTTGATTAGTTAGAAACATATTCTCTAATAAAATTAATCACTAATTCATGCATGCTACAAATTAAATTGCACTAAGCAAAACAATTTTAATTCTTAATTATGCATACTAAGAATATAAATTTAATTGCACAAAGCAAATAAATAATTTCTAATGCATAATTAAATAAAACACATAAATGTTTATTTTGGGCCTTAATTTTTTAATTTTTAACAAATAAAAATTATTCTTACCCAAAACTTTAGGAAAATAAAACCCAATTTATTTTCTGAGGACTTAATTTTGACGATTTGCCAATTGACAGGCCCAACCGAAACGGATTAATCAGCCCAATTCTTAAAAAAATTGGACCCCGTTCAATTTTGCTGAATTGTGTCGAATGGGCCGCTTAAAACGCGGCCCAAATCTTTTTTTTTTAAATCAAATAATGGGCCGGCGCGGCGCGTGTAGTTTGTTCAGTCAGAGTGTTACATGCCATTTTCGCCGTGGTGCGTGTGCAAAACGCGCCGTTATGGCGTGGCACATGAACAACATGCGCCGTAACTATCTTCTCTAGCTCAAGCGCCGGCGCGTGACGGTCATGCGCCGCTTTGAGCGGCGGTCGACGGTGTCGGCAGCGGCGTACAGTGGCTGCCAGAACTTTTTCGGTGGTTCGGAAATCGATTATGAAAATCGATAATAATACCGGAAATTAAAAAAGAACTGGAATTACAACGAATTTAATATAATCGAACAAATCGGATATAATCCGATCCGGAACCCGCTCTGATACAACTATAATTCAATATACAGAAAAGATATAATATTGAATATAACGGTAACAAATACAGTAAATGTTATCTGTTGCGGAAGCGTGATAACTGGATCGAGTATCCGAAATGAGGTTACCTGAGTCTCGTTAAATTCCCACGAATCAAATCTAAGCCTCTCGGGTGGCTAGGCGGATAGAGAAATTCCGTATAATCGTTCTATTCGATATTTTTCGTCTATTTCAAATGAATAGACACGTAGCCTGTTTATAGGCGTGAAAAATATCATGCATAGTACCTAAATAGTACTTTTACTATTTAGGCAATAAATTTGTCTGTTTGTTTGTTGGTTGGCAATGCCAACCTTTTTTCCAACAGGATGTCACATGAAATCTGCAAAACATAATATTTGGATTCGCCTGCGAACTTTCAAGCTAGCACTTATTTGGAGTTATCTGATTGAATTCCTGAGCCTCATTTATAGGCCTGGATACCGGATAATGAAAATAGCGAAATTTTCGTCTTTTCCATTATCGTTTCAAGTATGTTCGTTCCGTTTCATTAGTAGACGGATACCGGACAAAAAATCTTGTTCCTCTATGTTAGTGGAAGGATGGCCGAAGTTATTTCAAATTTCGTTAATTTTCATTGTGTTATAACATGTTTTTTTAGTTTATCTTACTTTGTTTTTAGTTAGAATAATCTTATGTTTGAAATTTATTGTTTTACGGTGTTTATCATAAAAATTATATATCCGATATGTATGTTAATAGTTTATATTTGTCTAACTACTTTATGTATGTTACTTTATGTATTTTGTAAGAAAAATTAATTTTTTTATAATGTAAAAAAAATTATTCATTAAAAAAAATATTTTAATATTTTAAAAAACAATAATGGATTTAATGGATTTTCTTTATTTCCGCTATTTTTTAATGAAATAACGGTAATGGACATAGTGGAAAACGGACCAGAACCTAAGAAAATGCAATCCGTTAAATTACAGGACAAAAAATGAAAATGGGCTTTCTGGTATATCCAATATCCACCCCTACTCATTTATATATAAATTTAGAATTTTGAAATTGTTGATAAGCAACTGATATATAGCGGGTTTATTTAATTTATGTTGTATTCTTTCACATTAGAAGCTGATTCAATAAATACAATTAACTTACCCCCCACCCCCACCTCAAGAATAAAAAAAAAACTAGATTGAAATCATATCACATTTTCTTATTTTCCTCTCTTTAATCTAGTGGGTCGGATTCGTTCGGTCCTGATTATGATTCGGCCTAATGAAAGCTACACTCGGCAAATAATCCACTATTAGAAAACCATGTACCGATGACCTATTTTCCTTTCTAAGTATGAAAGTTTAGACGGGCGATTAACTCGTATGAACTTGGTGCTCAAATTCGAGCCCCAATGGTAGAGCCAATATGTAAGTTGTAGAATCAAAATGAATGCGTTATTTGAGTTTCTATCTCGTAAGCATTATTCCTCCAATGGACCCACATGATCAAATATATCATTTCATTATTTGATTAAAAATTCCGATAAAAACTGGAGATGCAGGCTATAGATCCCCGTTTCTCTCACATGCTAAGCGAGCGCCCTACAATGTGAGCTAAGCTACATCCCGATATAATAATACGTTTCTGTCCTTTAATTACAAATGCACATGATCTCTTCAGGTTAAACCCAGTCTTTTATGTCAGGCATCTTGATTTTTCTGCTTCAAGGTTAAAGGGATATCGTTCATTATATTAAATTTTTTACCATCATGACTTTTGTCACTTTCCCAGAGTCTTTCACTCCCAAATCCCTTGGGCTGAAAACTTTAGCTATCTGCTTTGCCTCTATTTAAAAATTTATTAAAATATTGTTGATTTTTCATGCCATGGTAAGTTGCGGATTCACATTTAATGCAGAGTCACTCCTAGACATCGATAGATAGAACCCAAGCAAAAGTTGGTTTGCAAAATCATTGTAAAGTTTGTTTCTGGGTGCATTTACACTTTTCATTAATACCAATTTTACTTACAAAAAATATTGAATAACAGCCTAATATTTTTTTGGGAAATATATATATATATAAGTGGATGCTAATCAGGAGGGCCTTCCTGGGAAGGTACCTGCTAACCAGGAAGGTACCTGCTAACCAGGAGGTCCTCTCCTTAAGCTCCTCAGTGGATGCGACTTTGTGGCTGCGCCGTAGCTATGTGGCTTCTCTATGTAAGCAATGTACCTGCTGCGATCTGCAAAGAGCGCTAAGAGCTGTTGGTTATCTGAGTGTGGTAGCGAGCCAGTTAGGCCAAGACTCGGTCTTGCTGTGGGAGGACGAACCACTAGACCTCCAAAACCTGGTTAGCAATGATAGGGACTGGTTAGGACGTTGGGTGAAGAACATTATGCCATGGACTCCTCAGGAGCCCATTCTCAGCCGTTACGGCAGAATCCAAGTATTTGGACTGCCCATACAGGCCTGGTCCCAACACAACCTAACTGCCATTGGGAATAAGCTAGGCTCTTTGATCCAAATTGAGGAATCAACCCTCGCCAAACTGGATTTGGAGTCAGCTCACCTAGTGGTCCAAATTCCCCTAGGCCTGTGTATCGATAGGTCTGTAAAGGTGTCGGTGGATGGGAAACTCCATACCCTTTATGTTGTTGAGTCTACCCAATCTAGCTCACCATGGTACACTGTCCCTGTATATCAGGGCTCTTCCTTTGATACTTGTTATGTTGATTCAGTTGAGGCTCCTCTCACTAGTCTTGTGGACCCTGCTGATGCCTTGAATGAGTTGAATAAGGATGTTGTAGTAGGAACTTCTTCCACTAGCCACCCTAAGCATAACCACTTGGCCATGTCTCAACCTGAGGGAAACCCCTTTGGAAGCATGCCAGGTGATCCGTAGCCTTGGCAGCTGCCGAGGCTCGGTTGATGGCCCACGTCCATATCTCCTGGAGATCTAAGCTAGCCACATATGTTCCTAGTTTCCCCCCGCTAGTGGTACCCACCATCACTCATCCTCATCCGCTGGCAACTGACATCTTATATGTTCTTCAAGAATCAGCCCCTGAATGTCCTGCCGGTTAGCAGAAGAATGTAATCCCTCTGGGGGGAGCCAACGGTCAATCCTGCACCCCTTGCTCTTGATTCATCAACCTCTCCGCCTGCTGAGCTCAACACTTTGGTACCCTCTTTGGAAAATGCCAGATCACCTGTTCAGCCACCTATCCGGGCCATTAAGGATTCTGCTCCTGTTTCCCCTGGCTGCATGCAGCAGGAGACCTTGCAAGAGCCAACCTCAACCTCAACCGCTACACTGCAACCCCCTATTCCTGCCATATCAGCTAACCCCCCTTGCTCTGCTCCAACGGCTGCAATTATAGCAAGTGCTGTGATTGCAACTTCTCTGGATACTACTATGACCAACCTAAGAACGCTTCCTTCTTCTATCCCTGATAAAGGGTCTCCAGTCATCCTGGAGGAGTTTCCCCTCCTCCAACAGGTCATACCGGTGGCCACCCCTGTAAGCAGCCCAAAGTCCCAGCAGGCTATTATGCCCAAGCGTCGTAGGGGATGCCCTAAATTTGTTAATCACACTCGCAAGTCTTAGGATCTGGCTAAAGCAAATGGTAAGGCTGCACTTGATGGCTGACTAGGTCAACTTATAGCAAATCTTCCGTCAGCCCCCCTTTACCCCCACAACCTCCAAAACCTCTTTTGCATCTGCCTGAACCCTTGTTACCTAACTTCGCCATTGATTCAATCATGGAGATAGGGGAAAAACTAGGAATTGACTATGGTACTCGCCAAAAGGAATTCTGTGGCTTATTGGTGGCTATGTCCAAACCTTGCCAGGATGCATCAAGCCTTAAAGGGCCCATGCTTTCTACTTCCCCTCAAGGGGCTCGAAAAGAGCAGAGCTCATGAAGTTGATCACATTCAATGTACGTGGCCTAGGGTGCCACGAGTGGAGAAGGGAGGTGAAACACCTAATAGCTAAGGAGAAGGTGGACTTTATAAGCCTTCAAGAGACAAAATTGCCTACCATTGAGAAGTCACTATGCTCTTTTCTCTGGTATGACTCTGATTTCGACTGGAGCTACTCTGGTTCTTCAGAAGCATCAGGGGGTCTGCTCTGCCTATGGAATGAAAATAAGTTTCTCAGATCTTCCCTGTTCTCTGGAGATGGTTTCCTGGGGGTAATTGGCTCCTGGTTAGGGGATGACAGAAAATCACATATGGTTAATGTTTATGCGCCAAGTGACTTAGTAAGCAAGCAAGAGCAATGGCGCCAGCTGTCTGTTTTCCTGATGCCCCTCAGAAAGGACAAGTGTTTCCTGATGGGCGACTTTAATGCAGTACTAGTTCTCAACGAAAGGAAATGCGCAGCCAGTCAGAATTATGTTCAGTAGGTTACTAAGAGCCTATTTTACGAAGCCTTTTTAAAATTATAATTGGCTTATAAGCACCTTTTTTCAAAATAGCAACCTGGCAGCCTGCTATAGATAGATTCAGCAGTGCTCTTTTTGCTTTGAAGAATAAGTGGTTACCTTCAGGAGGCAGACTGACTCTCTTAAATGCAGTGCTCGTAACCCTTCCTTCCCACTATTTTTCTTGCTTCTGTGCTCCTAAGCGTGTCATAAACAAGCTGACTAAAATCCATAGGAGGATCTTTGGGGGCAGTACACCTGATAACTCTAAAATGTGTCTGTCCTCATTGAGTAAGCTCACAACATCCGTGGCTAATGGTGGTCTAGGGGTACGCTTCTTGGCCTCTTTCAATGCCTCTATGATAGGGAAATGAGGTCTCCATCTACTCAATGATAGTCCCTCTCTAGCCTCTGTGATCCTGCGCTCCAAGTATGGGAGCAACACACCTTACTCCATTGCAAGTTTCAGGGCACTCACTCCGGTGGGAAGCCATCCAACTGCAGGCAGGCTCAGAGGTAGGGCATATGCGTCTACTTGGTGGCGTAGCACTCTGGATGTCCTTAGGGGATCATGGTTTACTGAAAACATCACTCTTAAGCTAGGGAAGGGGATCAAAATCAGATTGTGGACATACTGTTCTGGCTGTGCGTTTCCCTAGGCTTTATCAGAATGAGCTGTTCAAGGATATATGCATTTCTGAGGTAGGGCTATGGGTTAACAACACCTGGCTTTGGTGTTGGAGACGGAGAAGGGAGATTAGGGTCTAAGAACTCTCCGAATTTAATGAATCGTCAAGCTTGCTGGGTCTCACCGGATCCTTATGTGGAGGATAGTTATATCTTCAAGTTAAACCATCAGTCAACATACAAGGTCAAGGATGCATATAACTCCATCTCTGCAAGACAACAGCATAATTTTTCTCCTTCTCACATTGGTCTTACACAGCTCATATGGGCTAGTTTGGCACCCAAGAAAATCTGCATATTTGTATGGCTGCTAATACAATCATTAGTGCCAACTAAAGCCATCCTGAAAGGTACATGCGTTATTCCTACAAGCCAAGAGGCGCTCTGCCCTCTTTGTAGCTCTGAAGAGGAATCAAACTCACAACTATTTTTTGAATACTATGTGGCAAGAAACTTGTGGTCTGGCATTGCCTCCTGGTCAGGCCAACTGCCGCAACACTCTGCAACTGCTGACTTGCCTGTCCCTAATCTACTGGAGCATTCTGCTGCAGCTACTCCTGGTACTAATCAGTCGGCTTGGATCTCCATCTGGATGTCCATGACGTGGGTTGTATGGAAGGCGAGAAACAATGCTCATTTCTCTGCCAAAGCTATCAATATCCCCATTCTGTTATATGGAGTTCAGAGGGAAGTCTGGTTGTGGTTGAAATCAAAGATGAGACATTTCTCTTACAGCCTCACAGATTGGCTAGTCAACCCGCAAGCTTGTCTTACATTTTCCTAATCCGCATTGTTTATGCATTTGACATGCCTAACTACTCTGCTTTTATGTCAGGCACAGGTTAGAACCATGACTTAATGTAGCCGATCTTCTTGAATGCACTCTTCTATGGCTTCGATTGAGCGAAGGATCAGTTGTGCGCAATTATAGATCTAGCAGGGAGTATTCTCTCCATCCCGCAGTTAAGTTCCCAAATAATTTACCTCTTCTTTTTAAACTTGACACAGGTCAGGTGCCTATGGGAGGACAGTCCCTCTAGCAACCGCCAAGAGCATTCCACATTGCAATTTCGCAGAGTTAGGATCAAGAAGACCAGCAGCCAGACTCGTCAAGGAGTTTTGGTCCAGATCATAGCAGTTTTCAAACTATAGAAAGCTTCTTGATTTGCAGGAAGTCCTCTAAACCTTACCAAGAAATCAAGATCTTGTGCATTTTACATCACTAGTATTTAATCTGGTACAGGTTAGGTACCACGGGGGAAACGAGTTCCTCTAGAATATTCACTTGGGGTCACGGGACACAGACAGCTGAACATATCCTATTTTGCACCTACCGCTGCAATGTCACCAGATTGCAATGAAAGGATGGCCATTCTTGGTCACTACACACGATGCATGCTCTAACTCATCCGATGGGATAATCTGATCGATCCTCATGAGACAGAATAAGTCTTCAGAGTAGCTCAATTGTTCATGTCATCTCAATTGACTGTGGTACTATATTGTGCAAAGAATGGAGGACCATGCTGCGAATCACGTGATTTGATGATATGAAGTTTTCATGTAATTAAAGGATCAATCTAGTGGCCAATACATACAGGTTTTTCTAACCTGTGGCTAACCTTGCATAAAGGATTTTAGTGCAAGGAGTTTTCCTAAGAGTCACTGTAGACCAAGGCAGTAGTTGAATGGTCTGTAGCATGTAACTCGGTTTTTGTTTTTACATTCCTTTGTACATATTTGCATATCTATATAAATTTGGCTTTTCCCAAAAAAAAAATTTAAGAAAATTTATGGAGTCATGGCCTCATCTCCTTTCCGTTTTTTCCCAGCGGTACCACGTGGTTTCTTGAGACATTTTATTTATAGGTGGTCTCTGTAGACATTGATTGTGCGAGCTAGAGAGGACGGCACTAGGAGGGTTTGCTAGAATTGCCATCTGACAATTTTCTATTAACAGCTTTGTTTGCTCATTCAATGGTCAAGATTCATTGAAAACCAAGCGGAAATATGGATACAAATTTGCAGACATGCCACGTCACAAAAACTTAAGAATCGAGAAACTAATTGGGACGTAATCCAAGCCTAGTTTTTATGATTCTAAATTGACCCATGGATTTAAACAAATGAAAAAGGAAGGTTTGAATCAGCTTAGCTTTAAGGAATAAAAAAAAGCAACTTTATCCAATATATTCCTAACTAAGTTGGGGTCTGAGGATAAGATGTACGGAGACTTACCCTTGTAATTATACATTTGTAAAGTTTAATTGCTCACCATTTGAGCTACCAGGACATGATAGCTCAAGGAATGGTTATACCTGTTTCTCTAGTTTGCTTCATGTTCATAATTTTTGTTGGTTAAGTAGAAAAATTCTGAAAGCAAAAAAATATACACAGTGTTTACATAGGGTGCTTTCCTTGCTATGGAATAACACAAGCTCAACGGTTCCAATTTTACAGATTGGTTCCGTAATCTGAAAATTGTCCTAAAACATCAAAAGAAGGATCATGTCCTTGATGTGCCTGTTCTTTTACCTCCACCTATCACAGCTCATCGTGCTGATCTCGAACAGTACGAGAAGATGGACGATGAAGCAAATGAGGTTAGCTGGCTCATGCTTGTCTCCATGATCCCCGATCTTCAAAAATGGTTTGAAGATTGGAATGCCCACGATATGATTCACGAGCTCAAGAACATATTTCAAGAGCAAGCGCGTTGTGAGCGTTATCGTGTTGCTAAACAACTCTTTGAATGTCGCATGACTGAGGGAGCCTGAGTCAGCACTCACGTTCAAAGTATCATGGGTCTCATAGAACAACTTGGGAAGTTAGTTTCTATGATCGACAAAGAACTCTGCACTGATTTAATATTACATTCCCTGCCACCGAGTTTCTCGATGTTTGTCATGAACTATAATATGGCGGGAATCGTAAAATCATTGAATGAGTTGCATTCGATGCTTACAACGGATGAGACATCTATCAAACGAACTCGTGATGTCTTATCAGTGACAAGACATAGAAAGGTGGGTAAGAAACAAAAAAAAGGTAAAGTTTAGGGTACGAAAAAGGAATTCAAGGGCAAGAAAAAGGTTAAGGGCAAGGGCAAGGCTCTGGCTGAGAGCAAGGGCACGCCTAAGCCTAAAAAGGTTTCATTACCTACTCCGGAGACTGTGTGTTTCTTTTGCGCTGGCAAAGGTCACTTTAAACAGTCGTGTCCAAAGTTTCTAGAAGAACAGAAGATCTTGGGAACATCGTCTACTTCAGGTATTCACATTGTTGAAATTAATTTTGCTGCTTCATCTTCTACCTCTTGGGTCGTGGACTCAGGAGCAGATGCTCATATTTGTTCAAACGTGCAGGCACTTAGAAGGCAAAGAAAGCTAGCGAAGGGCCAGATGCAATTTAAGTTTGGCGATGGCGTTTTTGTTTCAGCTGTTGCAGTAGGGGACTTAGAATTGTTGTTGCCTAGTGGGCACAAATTAAAACTTTTGAATGTATATTATGTTCCATGTGCTAGTCGTAACATTATGTTTGTATCTCGACTTACTGCTATGGGATATAAGTTTGTTATGGAGGACAGATTTTGTACCATTTTCCGCATTGGTTTATGTTATGTTAGTGTTCCTTTATTTAATGGTCTTTATGCGTCTGAACAAAGGATGCCCATGTATAATGTGAATACGAAACGACTCAAATCTAATAACGATAACTCAACCCTTTTATGGCATTGTCGCTTAGATCATATTAACGAGAATGGCATAAAGAAACTCCAAACGACTGGACTTCTGAATCCTTTTGACTGCGAGCCAATTGATAAATGCGAATCTTGTTTACTTGGAAAGATGACCAAGACACCTTTTAAGAAGGTTGCTGAAAGAACTACTAAGCTATTAGCATTATTGCATATAGATATATGTGGTCCTATGAGCACAAATGCACGAGGTGAGTATTCGTACTTCATTACGTTTACTAATGATTTTAGTAGATATGGCTGTGTATCTGATGATGAACAAGTCTGAATCCTTGGAGAAATTCAAGAAATTTCAAAATGAAGTCGAAAATCAACTTGAGAATAAGATTAAGGCACTGCGATCGAATCGTGGTGGCGAGTACTTGAGTTTTGAGTTTCGTGATTATCTAAGAAACTGTGGAATAGTTCCCCAGTTGACTGCACTGGAGCACCACAACAGAATGGTGTGTCTGAACGCAGAAATTGTACTTTAATGGATATGGTACGATCGATGATGAGTCGTACAGAATTACCTTTATCCTTTTGGGGATACGCCCTTAAAATGGCAATGTTCACCCTAAATAGATTTCCTACCAAATCAGTGGACAAGACTCCGTATGAAATATGGAAGGGAAGAATCCCTAACTTGTCTTT
>JAOWBN010028065.1:0-10396 GCA_028565015.1 Pinguicula moranensis
GAAGCAGAGTATATGTCCTGTGTGCAGGCTGAGTTGATATGAAAATCAGCAAGCCAAGCAGGTGGATTATGCGGTCTGGTACTACGCCTTACTGCAGGCAACAAGGATGCATCATCTGGACAGGAAACTGACTCAGGAGGTACCACAGTCTCCGGGGAATTAGAACCATCAGCAGGCAATTCAATGTCCAATTCTGTTATAACAGGGGAGGAACCTGTTTCAGTCTATGGATCTATGTGATATTCATCATGGACAGTGGGATAAACATGTTGTAGCACAGCATCATCATCATCATCAAAGAGCAAAGTGTGGTCCTGACGTCTCTCATTTCCAAAATCTGCTGAATTTGGGAACACAGATTCATGAAATCTAACATCTCGGGACACCATAATTTTCTTTGTCTCAGGAATGTAAACTTTATATCCTTTCTGTCCTGCTGCATACCCAACAAAAATCCCTCTATGTGCTCTTGGATCAAACTATCTCTGCCTGGAACATTGTTAGAACAAAACACAAGCAACCAAATACTTTTAATCCATCAAGAGATGGCCTGTCATTGTGTAAAACCTCAAAAGGAGACTTCCACTGGAGAACTGAACTAGGCCAGCGGTTAATCAAATAAGTTGTTGTAAGAACACATTCTCCCCAAAAAATCTTGCTCAATTTTGACTGGAATAACAGGGCTCTAGCTACTTGCAACAGTGTTCGATGTCTTCTTTCGACTCTTCCATTTTGTTGGGGAGTATATGGGCAACTCTTATGGTGTGTGATCCATGAACGTGCAAAGAATTCTGAGCATCGTGAGTTAACAAACTCAGTTCCATTATCTGTCTTATCACCTTTATACCACACTGATATTGATTCTGCACCCAATGAACAAAGTTCTCCAGCAAACCAGGCACTTGCTCTTTGAACTTGAAAAGATAAGTCCAAGTACACCTACTTTTGTCATCCACCACCGTAAGAAAGTACTTGCAATGGCTGAGAGATTCAATTTTATACGGCCCCCCTACATCAACATGAATCAAATCAAAGCAATTTTCCGAAACATGTGTACTGTCAGAAAATGGCAATCTGCATTGTTTAGAAGCTGGACATATATCACAGTTATTTGTAGATTCTTTTACATGTGCACTTGTCAACGAAGGCATAAGATGCATCAACACTTCAGAGGAAGGATGTCCAAGCCTGGTATGCAAAAGAGAAGAATCTACAACTACACATGCATGACTTATAACATTCTCTTTAACACCTAAACTGTCACACCGTAGGACTCTCTTGAGTAAAGCAAAATACTCCTTCTGCACTTCATCTATTGACTCTTGATGGAGAGAGGCATTATTCAGTATGTATAATTCTTTTACCACTCTTCCTACTGCCAGAATATGGCCTGTTTCAAATTCCTGCAACAAACAGTAATTAGGAAGAAACTGAAAGACAAGGCCCGAAGTTCTTGACAGTTTCTTGACAGAGAGCAAGTTGTATTTAAATGTTGGCAAGTGTAAACAGGATTTCAATATCACACCACCAGGAAATCTAACATCACCACTGTGCGTAACTGATTTAACATTCCCATCAGGTAGCCAAACTGGAGTAGATACTTTCAGGGTAATAACACTCTTCATCCTGGATAAATCAGTACACATATGGCTTGTTGCACCAGTATCTATAATCCAATCCTGTTTTGTTATGCAATCATTTTCAACTGAGCTAAGATAAGGCATAGCAGACATACCTGCAAGGTCTCCAAAGTGTACTAAATTCACTTACTCAGCTGGTTCCTTTCCCTTCATCAGACGGCTCAAGTCTCTCTGCATGGTACCTATTAGCTCATAAATGTTCCCTTCAGTTCCATAATCCAGTGGACTATTTCCACCTTCTCTTGTCTCTGTCAAGTTAGCAGTAGCAGTTTGTTTGTCTCCCCTCTTCTGATCATTCCACCTCTCTGGATAGCCTTTAAGTTTGTAGCAATGAGCTGCAATATGTCCAGTTTTGCCACAATGTCCACAGTCTTTCAGCTTGTAGCAATCTGCTATCACATGACCTGCTTTTCCACAGTGTGCACACTTCAATCCACTTCTATCCACTTTCACTTTCCTTGTATCATCTTTCTTCCATCCCGCAGATTTTGCCATCATAGCACTATTCAAAGAATCATCTCTCCCTATCATGTTGACACTCACTTCTTTGTTCTTTTCAACGGTAGCAACCATACCATAAACTTTGTCAATTGCTGGTAATGGTTCCATGTTCACTATCCTGCCCCTCTCTGACTCATATGCTTCATTTAGCCCCATAAGAAATTCCATCACCTTATCTTCATTGTCTCGCCTTTTAAGCAGAGCACCTACTTCTCCATCAAGATGAGGAACTGGCCTCAGTTGGTCATATTGATCCCACAACATTTTCAGCCTTCCAAAATGTTCACAGATAGTTTGATATCCTTGCCTTAATGCTGCAATATTTCGTTTTATATCAAACAGATGAGGCAAATTAGTAGTTCCAAACCTAGTCTCCAAATTCTCCCATAACGCCCTCGCATCATGCATAAACATAAACTATTTAGTTAATGTTGGAATCATTGCATTCTTTATCCAAGAACATACCAAGCTATTAGCTCGTTTCCAACGCATATAGAGATGAGATTCTTCATCAGGTTTTTTTAAACTGCCATCAATGAATCCTACCTTCAATTTTGCTTCCAATGCGGAGATCATGCCACTTTTCCATATGAGGAAGTTCGTCTCTGTCAACAAAACCGTCACCAACTGCATTCCAGGGCTTTCAGATCCGTGAACAAGCAGTTGTTCTTCTATCAATTCTTCCATCTTACTGCTCTGACTGTTCTTCAGCAGCGCCAACAATTCCTTCTCGTTATTCACGTCTTCTTTTGACATTTCAATCGATCTACGATGTGCAAAAATCACCAAAGGATTGAAAATCGCTCTGATACCATGAAATCGAACACAAAATGCAAGAAATTCAAGAACATTTCAAACGGTTGAGGCAGTTGTTGGCGAGGGAAAAGCTTCCCTCTTTTTTTGATTTTTCATTTATCAAAGTAAAAACGTACGTATAATTAGAGACTCACACTTCTTATATACAATTCTCAAAACTAAACAAAAAAAACGTCTTCCAGCGTCTTCCACAAGATTCGGCGAAGCTTTGATTGGTTCCTTCACGTGAGTCAGCAATTAAAACGAACGCGATTGGTTATTGACCTCCACATCAGCACTACCAGTTTGCTTCACTACCAGAACATCCAACTCCCCTGTTTTGCCGTCTTCAGCTCCAGATTGCGGCATCACTGCATCATCAGCCATAACAGCAGAAACGTCAGCCATGCTCAGCGCTGCAGAATCCTTCAATAGATTTAATATGCAGCAGGCTCGGTTCAACTTTCTAGTGAAGATTTGGAAGCATTATCTCCAGAAGTGCGTGGTGAGTTAGGTGACTATCTCGCCTGCTTTTTCAGTTAAAAAAAATGCTATTTTGTACTAACATTCTGAGGGCAAGAATCTCTGATCGAACTGGTGGCTTATTTGCTAAGGCCTTTTGGGGGGTTCGGGAATGTCAGTGTAGAGAAGGAATTAATATCCTATTACCTGGAAGGATATATAATCAGTGTCAAATCGGTTGGGATGTTTGCCCTCGAGAGCAATACTGCTAAATGAAGCATGTTGAACTAAGTAGATGCTATCTTATTGTTTATCATAGATGCTATCTGCTTCTATATCGATCTTCGATCAAAAATATATGGTACGGATACAATAATTTGCATTATCATTATCGTACCGTAAATTAGCTGTAACGTAAAATCGTTATCATTATCGTACCATAATACCAAAAAAATTTAATGTTTCAATTTTTTGGTAATCGATACAATAACGGTATTTTACCATTTACCGTTCTTTTGTTTTGTAATTTTTTTTTAGTATTTTTTAATTTTCGGTATGGTAAATATCTATGTACAATTTTTCTTATTAACTCATTAATGATTAAACATCATTAAAAATTTCATTATTCTGTTTAGAAAAATGAAAATATAACGTCTGTTACTTTAGTCATAATTGATAAAAAAAAAATTGTAGTCATGCACAAATATAATGAAACATGATTAAAACTTTCATAATAAGTTAAACTTAATGCACAACAGTCAACAATTAACAATCAACATTAAGTTCAGTTTAATATATAACAGTCAACAATCAATACCAAGTATCAATGAACACCAAAAATAAGTTCAAATCAGTGTGTATTCTCGTCCTCTTCAAGTATGTTCTGTGAATTTTCTTTTATCTCTGCATAATACAAATGTAGAGTATATTGAAGTCAAATAATTAATAGAGCAAAGCAAACGGTATTATGGCACAATAATTGGTATTACCTTTAACGTATTAATGTACCATATATTAACTATAACGTAAAATCGTTACGTTACCGTACAATGATACTGAAAAAATATAATTTTTTGATTTTTCGATAATGGTAACCTAATACCGAAAACCGTCGGCATATTTGCTCAGGCTAAGAAAGATACAGAAGTAGAAACTTGGTGTTATCTTCTGAGTTCATGGTGATAAAAGGAGCTGCAGAAATAGTTTATTCATGAGATTATCATTTGTTTAGTTGGTGTATCAATAGTGCAATTCATGTTTTGGATGATACTTTTTTCATCATGCTCATATAATATAAAGGGATAATCCAGGACCTAAACTTTACTCTGAATTTCCATGTTTGAAATCTTTTGCTCGTCCTTTGTTTTATGTAGTCCCGTGAAATGCATTGTACACTATGCAGAGTGCTAATAGGTTAGTTAGGTTTACAAGCAGTAAGTGGACAGGATAATTGCGTGGTCTCATTGAAATTTCCCTGATCCAAAATGGGTAGGCTTTGTATGATTTTTACAAATTCACTTGGTTATTGAAATCAGTTATTTCATGTCGTTATTTCCATTTACAGTTTTCTGCCAACTGGGGAAATATATAAGTTTACTGTGGAAAATTATTCCATTTTGTGGATCGTATATTCTAAGACCGTTAGAACGTATCTAACAAATACGTGAAATGAATTTCGTACCTTTGTGCGGAAGCAATTTGAATTTCGTACCTTTGTGCGGACAGGATAATTTCACGAACGAAATCGGAGGCTATAAAAGTCCCGATAAATCCACAAACTCAAATCTCTTCTCCGAAGATGGCGAGACAGCAATTCGAGAGAATTTAGACTGTGTTCTCAACACATGAGATAGTATATTTTCGCGTAGAAATTGTGTCACAGAAAATAGGTGCCGGAATCACCTATTTATAGGGATCGGATTCTCTTAAGAATCAATTTGCAATTAAACCAATTAGTTACACAATAGAATTCAAAATTCAATTTGAGATTTAATACAAAATTAAAGAGACAAAAAACGTTGATAAGTTCCTATTCTACTATGCGCTTCCTATACTGTCTGTTAAACATTTATTCAGAAAGATCCCATAACCGGTGAGCATGAAGGTTTGTCGTATGATTTCGATCTTTGTAGTTGTAGCGACATGGGAGCAGGTCAGCGTAACGATGCAAGTTGGCCTAGTGGCATCGGCTTTCGACACACAGGGATTGCCTAGTGAAGTCGAGGGTTCGATTCAGGCTGGGTACCAATTCTGCATTGTTATCTGGATTAGTCTGGTGGGCCCCCTTTACGGGATCCGACTGGGATACCTAGTAGGCAGGTGTGTTACTCGGGGCGGGCAGTCCAAAGTGGCGTCTTATCCCCGGGGTACGCAGTACGACTTAAGGGGCAGGACACAAATTATCTGCAACCTTTTTTTTTTATAAGTAAATTATCTGCAATTTGGACCAGCGGCACAACTACCTATAGAAAAAAAAAAGTCCGGAGTAGTTCCTCCCTACGGCCTTGTTTATGTGATTCGGACCGGACTTAATAAATAAATAGTCCTTAAAATAGAAAAATAATAGTAACTTTGTTTTCTCTCCAGAAAAACCCAAGATAAAAGGAGTATGGGCTTGGGCCTACTTTCAAAGAATATCCCTAAACCTAAATTTATTGGGCCTCTGTTTCCCGAGGGACAGTGAGGTATTGTCTATCGAAGATGCTAAAAAGTCCAAATATACCATTTAGTTTAGAGGCTCCGGAAGATTGGGCCGACTTATCTGCTTTATCCCTTCATTTGCCAGTTGTGGGATTTTAGACAAGAAGGAGCTAACACTTCCTGTTGTGTAATGCATTGAAACCCATGGAGGCTGGAGCTAGACAATGGTTGTTGTGGGTCGACCCGGTCCATCGGCAATGTGGTCCAACACAGCCCATTTATCAATCGTGTGGGATAGGACTGGGTGCCAACGTTGCGGGATCCATTTTAATTTTTTAGATTTAATTAATTTTAATTTTTTAAAATTATTTATCTACCATTAAAAAATTACAAAAATGAAAATACAGTTATGTCATGCCTAGATATAAGGCCCGACTCCTGGGCCAGGTTGGGTTGGGGTTGGGTGATCCCTTTAGGCCCGACTCACATAGTCACATGCCTATCTAACCCATTAATTAGTTGATTTAATACTTAAGGATACAAATTAGAAATGATTTAATATTAAGGAAAAAAATTAGAGTTGATTTAAAAAGAAATCGCTGTAGATGTGTATTGATAGCTCAATTGATTATTTTATCATCATATATTTAAAAAATTTGTCTATTGCAAATGGAGGTAAAAGAGTTATCATTGACAATTCTTTTATCTTTGCTCTAATAATGGAATAGAACAAAATGACTATATTAAATTTCAGTGTTTTTATTTAGTAAAGTTGCTGAAACTCAATAAATAAATGACGCAATGCATATTGGGTCGCAAAAGAAATGACCTCTTTGTATAATTACAAGAGTAAGACCGCATACATCTTATATCTCAGATTCAAACTTAATTGAAAATATATTGGGTACGTTATTGTGGATATTTAAAAATCTAGCCTATGATGCACAATGCCAAATAAACACAACATTGGATCCAAAAACCAGGAATTTTTTGTATTGGGATCTGCCGATGGGATGCAGTGAAGTTGTATGGGCCGGGGACCGACTTCTCATGGGATATGATGTTTTTTTTTTTTTTTTTATAAGTAATCAGAAGACTGAGTTCATAATCACAGATCAGGGTATCCTTTTGCCCAGGAGCCCCCCGACTAATCCCCAATATCCTTCGCAAGTTGGCGCCAAGTGGGAATGGAACCCCCGACCTCACTAGGTTTTCCATGTGTGTCAGGCCAATTCAGACCAACTTACTTGGATCGAAATCATTCTTTTTGAAGACTAAACTTTGATGCAAGACTTGCCAATATAGTCTTCAGCAGTGGGGCTTTTCAACTTGATCTCATTCAGACCACTGGGTTGACTTCAGAAACAAAGAGGGCAGCAACAGCGCAGTTACACAACAATACTGATATTATGCAAGCCGAAGAGGGCATTGAATGGGAGTTTTCACCATAACAAGGGAAAATATCAGCACAAGTTCTTTTCTTACGGGTTCATATTGATAGAGAACGAACGACACACAGTGATTCAGCATCTACTGTTGAAGTAAATGCGATAAGAAAATGTCAGGCAAGCCAGAAGAAGTGGAATGCCATTCTACCCAGAATAAGAATCAGATAATCTGATCACAGATTCCAGAGTAATATACTAATATCACATGTTGACAGAATTCTTTATGGACAACGTAACATGGAGGGATGCCACATAGAGATGTTGCAGTACATAGCAAACTCATTTCTGTGTGTCATTCACTTGATGAATTATATCGACATTATCAAAATCCTAGAAGAATATTGGAGATACAGCGGCAGCAAGTAGGCTGATCGATTATTTTCTAGAAGTCAGAAAAAAGAGGCTTGACTACAGCATAATCTACAAAATATGCAACAAGGAAGAAAAAGTTGCTACCTATTCATTCACATTTGAGACTGAGAGAGAAAACTTTTGGCATTGTGCGCCACTTCTTCCTCAATTACGGCCTCCAACAATATGTCAGATCCCGTTAAGTCACCTGAAGACAAGCTCATAGGTTCATTTGGCATGAAGTACTATGTTCAGATGATTCAAAAGATGACCACTAGGTGGATGATTTGACATCACAGAAACCTTACCTCGCATGCTCCATTACGCACAGAAGGATCAATGATTCCAGGAAGAAGATAAAAGCAGCATAAGGAATAATTAAGCTTAGCGATAAAAAATATTACAAATGGAGTCCAAGATGCATCACCTTTCCTATTGGGCAGCAACTTTGCAGTCTCAGCTGATACGGGAAGCACAACGAATTGGCCTGACTCATCCTTCAACTCACGAAGTACTTCATCCATGGAAGTTGAAGCCAAGGGCATGGATTCTGCCAACCTTGCATATGTAGTTGCTTGGCTATGTATATCGGACAATAGAGAGGTTGGTAGAATGTGATCCTGAAGGGAACACAAGTCATTCAACGAACTTATCAAAAAAAAAAGTCATTCAACGAAAAGCAAAATGGAGTTTTTAACAGAAGTAGGTTCCAAAATTTTACCTTGGGTACATTGGCAGCTTCTGTGCTCTCAAATGTCACCGAAATCTCTTCAGGAGGTTGCGAAAATTCCTTTTCCACTGTAATCCATAGTGAAACTAAGTCCTGAAATCCAGAACATCTATTTGAATACACAGAAATATGTAAGCCAAATAGATACCATTTGCATCAGGCATCTGTGTAGCTATCTTATCAACTATCCTCGTCGTCAAAGGACCAGGATTCATGGAAGAAACATTTGCATCAGGTGGTTGTGTAGCTATCTTATCAACAAGCCTCGTCGTCAAAGGACCAGGATTCATGAAAGAAATTGTCCGGATTTCATGTCGAATGGCTTCTAACTGGGCCATCGTATCCTGCAGTTCTTTGTGTACCTGTAAGATAATTTTCAATGTTTCATACTAAAAAATCATACAGTAGAATAGAGCTCCTTACAGCAAAAAAATAGAAAATATCTTCATCATTACATCACCATTGTAAAGAAGAGTCGAAATGAGATTATGGTAAGGATGCACGTAAATCCCAATAAGCCATCCAAATATCAGGTAAATAAACGAGAACCTAAATTGAATGACCTGACGAGCTTGAGACTGCTGCATAACGCTATCGAATTGACCGCGTGCCAGTTGAATATACCCAATTGATCGCCCAGCCAGTCTCCCTAATGTTCTACCTATAAGCGGAAGATCTTTTGGCCCTAATTTCCGTGAGAATTAATAAAAACCACGAAAGAACACATTTCAAGTCAGTTCTGATCAAGCATTGGTATAAAACGAAAAATTGTTTCGAACAATTCATGAGGCCATTGGAGAAACAGCTTTCAACCGTGCAGAAAGTTTACCGATAACAGCAGCCGTAGCTCCTAAAATGATGAACAGCTCCCCGTAAGAAATTCCGAACATTCTTCTCCGGCGAGTGATTCTCCGAACCTATTGAACTTTCTCTGCTATACATTATTATCGGATTATTCTTAAATGGGTTTGACCGAAAGGAAGGGCCAGAAGGCTAGGCCCAATAGATCCAATAGATATCTTTGTTTAATTGATCATATTCCAAAAAACTTCTGCTTTAAATAAGCGCAAGTCTAGTTTTAATGTTTTAAAATAATTTTTATTTATTTAAACTGTCAAACATACTGATAAGAAAATTAGTGAACTTTTTCTATAACCACAAATTCTCTAACAAGCACAAGGAAATGAGCTGTTTGTCAGCATTGAATGATACAGTGGAAGCTACATGGTCTGGGCTAAGGCTCTAAACATGAGAACATTTTTTCACAAAAAGCTTGAAACCTGTACTCTTGGGGTACCGTACATTTCTTCAATTTGCTTTACATTATTACAGTCTGATAATAAATTCAAGCATAGAAAGATGCAATGTCAAAACCACAGTTTCATATGAAGGTGTTTTAACAAACAAACAGAAGGGCATAGGAATGGCCAGAGCAGAAACACACAGAATTAGAATGCCATCTTGTTGGAGGTTGAAACAGCAGCAGCTAAACAATGTTCCACGAGGCTTCAACGCCTATCAGATGCCACTGATTCAGTAGAGAAGAGGTACTTGACTCTTGAAAGAACAGAATCGTGGGCAGGATCATACGGGTGGTCCTTGGATGGTATCTCCAGGATCGCTGGAATTGGTTTATTGTAGCTGTCAACTAAAAACCTTATCATGTTTGCAACCTGGAAAGAATCATCAAATGCCAATGAATAAACTGAGACTTGCGGAGATCATAAAAACAAGAAGCTTACAAATTGGCTGATTAGCACTATTGCAATGTCTTCTCTTGAAGTGAATTCTTTAAATGCATCTTCAATCTGTTTGGCTGTTGTTTCTGA
>JAOWBN010028076.1:0-10396 GCA_028565015.1 Pinguicula moranensis
GTGAAAATTTGAGTGGAGCGACATTGAACTACCCAACATATGACAAGGAGATGTATGCATTGGTTAGAGCCTTGGCGAATTGGCAGTACTAGCTATGGCATAAAGAATTCATGATCCATACGAACCATGAGTCCTTTAAGCACCTCAAAGTCCAACAAAAGCTTAACAAGAGACATGCCAAGTAGGTCGAGTTCATAGTGACCTTTCCCTATGTGATCAAGTACAAAAAAGGAAAGGAGAATGTGGTTGTTGATGCCCTTGCTCGTAGGTATGCTCTTATCTCCATGTTAGAAGCTAAGCTACTTACTTTTGAACATACTAAGGATTTGTATGAGCATGAGCATGATTTTTGAAAAGTTTGCATGGCGTGTGAAAAGGTTGGATTTATGAAATTCTATAGGCATGATGGGTATCTTTCTCATGATAACAGATTATGTATGCCTATGTGTTCTACTCGAGAGCTACTTGTTAAATAAGCTCATGGTGGGGGATTAATGGGTCAATTAGGAATTGCTAAAACTTATGATGTTATGCAAGATCCTTTTTATTGGCCTAATATGAAGAATGATGTTATTCGTGTATGTGATAGATGCGTGACTTGTAAACTAGCTAAATCTAGATTGAACCCCCATGGATTGTACACCCCTCCACCTATTCCCCGAACCATGGATTGATATTTCAATAAAAAATTTGATGGGGTTACCACAGTTTAAAAAGGGGAGAGATTCGATTTTTGTTGTAGTTGACAGGTTTTCGAAAATGACTCATTTTGTACCTTGCCACAAAACTGATGATGCTTCTCATATTGCTGATTTATTCTTTAGAGAAGTTGTTTGATTGCAAGGTGTGCGTAGGACTATTGTTTCTGATAGGGATGCGAAATTCTTGAGTTACTTTTGAAAAACTTTGTGGTCTAAGTTATTATTTTCAACTACTTATCATCCCCAAACTGATGGACAAACTGAAGTTGTCAATCGAACTTTAGGGACTTTGTTGCGTGCACTCATATCTAAGAACTTAAAAAACTTCGGAAGAATGTTTACCACATGTTGAATTTGCATATAATAGGGGTATTCATTCCTCTACATAATATTTACCCTTTGAACTTGTTTATGGTTTCAATTATTTATCTTCTATGGATTTATGAAGACCATTCATGAGAATGGGAGAATGATGCAACCCAAGTTGCACTCTAACCTACTAATGGCATGGACTAAGAGGACGTGCAAATGGAACCCCATGGAGAGCCCAAGGGTGGCGAGATGGTGGATGAATGGCGTGAACCCATAAGGTTCCATTATCTGAAACAGAATTTCCGAAAAATTGGTTTAGAGACGGTATTCAGATAAAACTTTTATTTCCTTTTTGTTTGAAGCCTTGGCACAAATCCAAACTAGAATCTTCTCAAAAAAATCTAATGAAGAGTAAAAAAGAAAAATATGAGTTTTTCTTTTTTAACCATTTGGGGAATGGAATTTGAATTTCCTTTTGGTTTGCCTCGAAAACCACCTCACTTTTTTAAATCCATTTTTAAATAACTCGCAAAATAAATTTTAACAGTAAAAAATTATTTTCAAATTGTAAAAGTTTTCAAAAAACTAAAAGAAACAAAAAACTGCATTATTCAACGTTTTTTGTTTTATTTTATAAAACTAAAAGAACTATCCAAAATTATTCGCTTTTTTGTTTACTTTAAGAAGGCACAAATTACACGTCTAAGAGCTAAAAAATTCAAAGAGGCCTTGAATTTGATTATCCAAAGACTTTGGGCTCGACAAGAAGGTCGATCCCAAGGCCCATATATGCTTAGTGGGCCTCACGGCCAAATTGAAGAAACCTGTCCAATTACCATAATCCAGGTCATGGACCAAGATGAAAGTCCAACATAGAAGTGCACATGTTGAGTGAAGGGCACATGGGGAATGAAGAGTCTAGGGGGGTTGGGTGTGATCAAAGATCAAGTAAAAGCAATTAATGAAGAATATCAAGACAAAAGGGAAGTTCCTAAAATTTAGAGATATGGTCTCCTTAGCTAAGGAAAGATGTTCCCTACACAACCAACACTCCTTTGTCCATTCAAGAAGCTTCCTTACAAGATCAAGACTCCTAAGGAAGCCACAAAACATGTGGCCTAACTTCCTTCTTAGCCTAGGACATGTTTTTGGTCCAATTTCTAGCATTAATTAGTTTCATAGTTACTTTAAAATTCCCTTCTTATTGTTGCACGAATTTTGTTCAAATTCTAGGATTAGCTATGCCTATATAAAGGCATAAACATCCTTTGTATTGGACACACAAGTTTTGAATTGAGTTTTGTGAGATTAGTATTCTTATTTTATTTTAAGCCTTCTTCGAATTATCTTCTCTCTTTTTTAGTTAAGTGGTATCGTGTTCTTGGACTTATCATTCGATTCTTAGTTGGAATTCAATACCTTCAGGGGGTCGTGTGTAGCATCTTTGTTCCTACAAAAATTGTTACTTTCGTTGGTTGGACACAAGGTGTTCTTCAGGTCTTAGAAACAACAAATTCATCTTTGTCTTTTCTTAAAGTATCAAAATAGTTGTGGAGTCATGTCACAAGTTCGGCAATGATTCATATCAATAACCGTGATATATAATCACAATTAATTGGATATAAACATACAGGCTATCTTTCTGACCTACATAAGGACGAGATAAGAGGAGGATACAGAAAAAGTGACAAAACAAATGATATGTGGTCGAAGTTCTTCTACGTACATGAATTGCAGACCAATGGAGAAATCAATATCAAATAGATCAGATCAAGCGATAATTTAACAAATTTATTTACGAAGTCGTTACCTAAAACTAGAAGTAGGCAAACGGGCCAGGCCTGACACACCCTATAAAAATGTTTAAACAGACTATTCTCACCCATTTTTTAATGGGCGATGGAAGACAATTAGCAAAAAATAGGCAGGCCAATTTTAGCCCGCGAGTTTGGCGCGCTCGCCCACTTTAATATAATAAATAGTAAACAAATAATTTAATTTCAATAAAGGCAGTGTAGCCTAGTGGTTTAAGGGTTGGTTTTCTAGATAAAGAGGATGCGAGTTCGTAACCCATGCCCCTCCTTCATTTTATTTTCAAAATAATAATAATATAACTAATTAAAATTTAAAAGAAAAACACGACCGATGAATATTAACAGGCAAGCCCGGGCCCACCCATTTTACTTAAACAGGCATGCCTACCTCTACCTAAAACTGTATTTCAATAAATTGTATCCAATATTGGTATGAGACATCTCAAATATGTCTGAAACATACTTTTAAGGGGGGGAAACGATGCACAGTTGTACTCTTTTTCCTTCGGTTAGAGTTTTTTCCTAAGCATGGTTTTAACGAGGCAACTTTGTCATATTCTTGAATCCAGAAGAATTCAATGAGAAGATCATGAAACATCCTGGCTCATGGAGATTACAAAAGTATAGGGTTGTCCATCGATAAGCGAAGTGGCGGAAAATCGCTATACCGTTAACGGTGGTAAGCGGCAGTGGTAGCGGATACCTAGACCCAATCCGCTACATTAGTGGCAAAGGTTACGGGCGGTAGAAGTGGGTATCCGCTACTACCGCTACTACCATTTTATATAATTAAATAATCAAAAACTAAAAATATAAATAAGTTACATGCATTTCAGTCTTTCTCTTTCAGACTTCTCACTTCAATGGCTTAGGCTTTTCAGTGAAATTCTTGTTCCAAAATCCAGACGTTCCCAATCAATGACGGACGACGTTTTCAAAATCCTCAATTCATATAATCATATTTTAGAGGCTCAGGCTCTTCAGTCTTCTCATCTGTTCACTGCGTAGCTAATTCAAGTTTCAGAATTTAGAAGCTTTTCACTTTCGTTCTATTCCAAATCGACGATGAACTCGAGCAAACTTTTTCATAGCATCTTCTCATCTTTGTTTCATCTTCATTTTCTCCCTCCGCCGCCGACCACCAATCACTTATATTTTGATTTTAATTTTGATTTAGGGTTAACGTTTAACTTAGGTTTAGTTTTCATTTGGGTATGCTAATTCGGATGTAATTTAGGTTTAATTTCATTTTGCATTGTTTTTTTTATTAATTTTAGATTTTATTTTAGGAATTTTGAATTAGATTTAAGGTTAATTTTATGCGATTGATTCATGTTTGCAGGCGAATTGGAATGTAACGAATTAGTGAATTAGTACCTTAAGTATGTGTAAATGAATTAGTACTTTCAGATTCATGCACGTAACTGAATTAGAACTTTCAGATTCATATTTGCTTTTCACTTTTTAGGTTCATGCTTTCAGATTCTAAGATTCATGTCAGGTTTGCTTTTCAATTTCATGCATTTAAATAGAATGTTATTCATATTTGGTGAAACTTGATTTCAGTTTATATTTAATTGGATTGTGATTTTTATGCGATTCATGTTTTCTGAAACTCGTATCAGTCTTGGAGATACCCCAAACAGAAGATAATTATGAAATAGGATCCTTATTCCTTTGTCTAAGCGAAGGTATTACCAATTTTGCTAATTGCATTGGTTTTTTTTATTAATTTCATATTTTAGTTTAGGATTTTTGAATTCGATTTAGGGTTTACATTATGCGATTGATTCATGTTTGTTGCCGAATTAGAATGTAATGAATGTTACTATGTTATTTAGATTTTAGACAGTGAATGGAGAGTTAGAAGCAAGGGTTTCTTTCGCTTAAGTGAATTAGAACTTTCATATTTATGTTTGCTTTTAACTTTTCAGTTTCATGCTTTCAAATTCTGAGATTCATGTCATGTTTGGTTTTCAGTTTCATGTGTTATGTTTGGTTTTCAGTTTCATGCTTTCAGATTCATGTCATTTTTGATTTTATGATTCATGCTTTCAGATTCAGATTCATGTGATCATGTCATGTTTGCTTTTTAGTTTCAAGCTTTCAAATTCATGTCATGTTTGCTTTTCAGTTTTCATGCGAATTGTTTTTTTGATAGGTTTTTTCATGCGAATTGTGATTCATGTTTGCATGCTTTTCATTAGAATTTTATTCATATTTGCTGAAACTTGATTTCGGATTCTGTTATTCATATTTGTTACTGGCTTTATTATGGAAAGGGACAGTTTGGATGATGTTGATGCTGCTTTAATGCCTCCTCCTCTGGAAGTTGTTGGTGATGAACTTGATCAGGATGCAGGGGCATCCAAACCCTCCATAAGTCAACTTAAAAGATGAAAGCTTATTAAGCCTTCGCCTATGTGGGATCATTTCACTAGGATTAAAGATGGTGATCCCACCTTTCTAATGGCAAGGTGTAACTATTGCTCGAAAGAAGTTGGCATCCATCACAGGAAATACCGAACATCACAAATGCTAACTCACCATAGGACAAGGTATGATGGACACTCAGTACTAGTTTTCGTTAACCATGGACTAAAGAACAATAGATACGGCAGCTGAATTAGTAATAAGTTCTATTCGGGCTATCTTCGAAGACTACATCGAGCTGTACGACGTATCAACATCTAAAGCAATAGATCCTCGGATTAGTACATCCAAAACAAGCAACATGTTGGCCAGTTTTAACTCTTTCAAGAAGCAATCTACAAGAGCCAATCCAAAAATAGAGTTGGATAAGTACTTGGAGGATGATTGTGTGGCATCCATGAATCACTTTGATATTTTGAATTGGAGGGCCAATCAATCCACTTATCCAGTGCTATCACAAATTGCCAGAGATGTGTTAGCCATACCGATTTCCACAGTGCCAATGGAAGCTGTCTTCAGCATTGGCGGACGAGTCTTGGATGCTATTCGGAGTTCTATGGCACCAGGCACAACAGAGGCCCTCATATGCGTACAAAATTGGTTAACTACAATTTCGGAAGAGATAGATGTTGTAGATGTCATAGAAAAGACACAAACTCATACTTATGAGCTAGATATAGGTATATTACTTGACTATTAATTTTTTTAATCTTTAACTTTATTTTTTGTATGTTTTAACTTTACATCAAGTTGCGTCTTTGGCTTTTGCAGAGTTGAATCAGGTTCCACAAAAACGTGTCACGACTAATTTGATATTCATGCTGATTGGAATGGACAATGGATGCTTGTTGATGTTTAAATGATTATATTGATTGTACTATAACTGTCTTGCGTTGATATGCAACAAATGGAATGGACAATGAACTATTGAAAATTGTTAATACTGTTATAGGTACAACCGTACACTAAAGGTGGCATTTTATTGTTTTAAGGTGATGGTTGATGTTGTACTATATTTGAAGGTTGATGCTTCATGTACGAAATATTTTTCTATTGCCCTATCCAATATCTTGATTGCGATAGCGCAATGGAGAATCAAGAATGGCTACGAGAAAGAGACTTTGATTTATACTCTTTTATTTTGAAAGTTAATTTAATGAAAAAAAAAATAGGAAATTAACTCTCTCTCTACGAGATAACACTTAATAGAAAAATACTCAAACTCGAAGTGTCTTTTTCTTTCTTTGATCAGTGGAAAGATAGAAGAAGGAAAGGGTCATATTTTGATTTGTGGGAAAATATAAGTATGTAGTTTTTGATTTATATGAAGGAAAGGGAGATATAAGAAATAAAACACTAAAAAAAAATGAAAAAAAAAATCATAACATTAAATTATGTATTTGAAATTGGAATTGGAACAGCTTAGTATACATAGAAATTCGAACAATCTAGAAATATTTTTCTTTTTCTCAATGTGGCAAATAAGATGGACCATATATGTATTTTATTTTTATTTTTATTTTTATTTTTTATTTTTATTTTTAGCGTTCCGCTACTACTACCGCTATCGTAGCGGCAGTAACAGTACTAGAATAGCAGTAGAGGTAGAAATTACTAATTTACGCCTTAATAGCAATATCATGAGCATATTAGGGTTGTCCGCTACGCTATTACCGCTGGACATCCTTACAAATGTATGTATCCTTGAAATTCCGTCAATTAAGGGGGAGTGTTATAAAAGTATAATGATTGTGACCGTTATAAAATTTATGTCTTTTGTAAATCCCAGTCCTTTTCTTCTATATATAGATGGACTAATGGAATAGAATAGATAAGAGTTTAATCTCTCTTCCTCACTCGATTGTTCTTTAGATTACAACATTTCTTACAATTTCTATTTGTATTCTTATTCCGAATGCTACCAACCTTAAATCATTTATTTCTGGTATGTATAATTACTATATATACGGCATACATAATTATTATTTTTAATTTATTTTGGCAGAGAGGAATCAAAATGAGCAAACACAAATTAAAATATAACAATACATTTATACGTTATCGTGCAAGTCAAAGAACGAGAGAGCATCTGGAACACTAAACATTTTTTTTGGAATTAAAATTTTATTTATCAAAAAATTACAAAAAATTGCATAAAAAGTATTGTGCCTCAAATTCTAGAACATTGTACTATTTTAAATGGAACTATGGGGCGGGGCGGCGATGGAGTCCACCCCCTCTTAAAAATTATATCAAAAGTATAAATTTATATTTTATAATTTTCTTTTTTATATTCCGCCTTATAAAATTTGATCGCCGTAAATCTTCTTTGCCTCTTAATAAAGCGCCGGGGTCCATCACTCGATTTATGGGAAATACTCAGAGATAAGTGATTAAGCCCCTGTTTTGCGCAGCCTTCTTAAAATTATAAGTGGATTATAAGCACCTTTTTTTCAAATAATAACTCATCAATCGCGTAATTCGAGGTTCTTAAAAGTCAATTATAATTTTAAGAAGCCTGCGCAAAACGGGCCACAAGTCTTTGAAAAAAAATTCTGCTTTTAATGCGTTGGCTGCATCTTGTAATCGCTCAGACAAAATTGAGTATTATTTGTAAAAATAGAGTAGGAATTGTTCTTCATATTCAATTAGAGGAACTACACGCCTATAAATAGGTTTACATCCAGTGTGAATACAATCACATGCACATGTGGACACAATCATATGTACATGTGAACACAATCACATTCAACACTCCCCCTCAAGATGGGCGAAAGATATCGATTAAACCCATTTTGTTATAACATCTATCCATATCTATTGCCCTAAGACCCTTAGTGAGACAATCAACAATCTGATCTTTGGTAGTCACATGTCTCAGGTCTAGGAGTTTACTGGTCAACTTCTCTTTGATGAAGAACTTGTCAATCTCCACATGCTTGGTTTTGTCATGTTGAACTGGATTGTTTGCAATGTTGATAGCTGACCTGTTATCACACTATAACTGCATCTGTGCTCCCCCACTCATCTTCAACTCCATCAGAAGTGACCTCAACCACATCATCTCAGTAACACTCAAGGTCATGACTCAGTACTCTTCCAGGATACTAAATTGCCTCCTACAAACACGCAGTATTCTGATGTGGATTTTCTGTCATCACAATTAGCCCAATCTTAAGTATCCCTCAATGCTCAGGTACCCGTTCTTTCGAAAGGTTAACCCCTTTCCTAGTGCACTCTTCAAGTATTTCAATATCCGGTGCACTGCATCCATGTGACAATAGGTTGTTTGACCATTAAGTTTCAAATCGATAGGTGGAAGATCGAGTTTAGGTTGCCCCACAGAAGAAGATGTACCCATATCCTGAACCAAACCAGTTAAAGCTTTTTGGGTCTCAGGGCTGAGCGCACTCAATGCCTCCAACCCTGCTTTTTCACTAGTATTCTTTCCGTCATCGCAAGCAACTCCAAGCACAACCTCAATCAATAATCTAAAAAAATAAACTCCAATCCTCCATACATCACACTACCCACGCCTCTGAACCCTGAGTGGCGTGTCAGACATATAATACCAACTCCATCGACAAAGCACAAGTCACAAATATCTTAAACTACTCAAAAACATTCATATCAACGAACCAATAGTACAAGTGCGTAGAGGGGTGCAAACCCTACAAACTGCTTTTTGGGCGGCGTGTGGCAGTGGCACGACGCGTGGACCGGCTCTGCGGGACAAGCTCAGCGGCGCAAGCGCTAGTCCAACGGTGGTACTCGCCGGAGTAGAAGCAGTGTACGGAAATCGCTGGGAAAGGCGATGAACCGCAGCGGAAAAAGCCAGATCTCGCCGGATTCTGGCCGAATTTTGAAAATCGGCTTGGACCAATGTGACAGGAAAGACGAAGTGATTCCGGCAATACCTTTTGTGGCGGCGGACGGCGGAAAACGGCGGGTTTATGGCTCTGATACCATGTAAAAATAAAGTAGGAATTGTTCTTTAAATTAAACTAGAGGAACTATACGCCTATAAATAGGCATACATCCAGTGTAAATACACTCACACTCACATATGAACACAATCACATTCAACACTATTACCAGTCCATAATGAGCTTCCTCCAAGAATATCCCTTTCCTTTTCTATCTTGGAGAGGGAGTGAATATGCCTTTTTGAGTCAGTTTGCTGCCTGCGTAAGTGGCTAGTCCAGGTTTAAAAGAAATACTTGATATGCATCTAGTTTAAAATCTTTATTACAGCATCTTCAACATGGAAGTTCATACATTTACATTTCAACTCTTTTAATATGCTTTGAAGGGGCTCGATCAATCATATGCTTAACAGATATTTCATGTTTGGTTTGCAAGCAGCGGTCAATCATTTGTTCATCTTGAAGATTTTATTTGCCAATCTCTTGTTCCATTAATCCTCCACAAGGTTTCTTTGTAATTGGCTACTGAAACACATCTTTCTTGGCAATTCCAGTTACCGTTGGTTATTCCTTTTGAATTTGTACGATGGACTCTCATACTAATTGCTGGAGCTGCATCAGCCAGCTTCATTGGTCTGAACCTGAGATCTTATATCCATACCAGCGATCTCACAATTGTGGCAGTCTCCGCATTTGTTCTGCAAATGGGTTTGTCTATCTTCATCAAGATGTGGTTCTTTCCTTAGCTTGATTTTTGGTATATGTTCAAACCAGGCTAGGAAACTTGGGTTTTTTTATTGTTGTTAATGTTTTGCAGTAGTGGCAAATCTAGATGTAGATTTGTTGTTGATGGTTGAGTGTTGCTGTAAGGAGCAGAGCATATTTACAAATCTGTTTCCTGTAAATTATATGTTTCTTTTGTCCCTCGTTTTCATAGAGAGAAACACAGCATTTTTGGTGTTATATTTTGTGGCTTGTTTTCCACTTCTTTCTTTTGGTATATATAAGATTGCCCCTAAGGCACCATTTGGTAGCCTGCCAACGACAGGATAACGCAGGTTATCCCAAATTTGTCTTGCGTTTGGTGTCAATTCGAGTTTCAGGGCCACGCGCGGGATAACTTCATTTTTCGAATAATCCGGTGATAACGAGTTGTATTTTATCCGAGATTTGGAGGAGGGTTTACGTTTATCCCTCAGCTATTCTTCGT